>JAPDSC010043486.1:278783-338481 GCA_026290005.1 Latrodectus geometricus
ACTGATCAAAAGTATCATCAGAAGCAATGGGCACTCAATTAGCAGTAGCGGGGCCTACGCCCCATTGACTGCGCGCGCCCCCACCACGCAAACAGGGCGCCGGCTCGCCTTTTGTTTGCGCTTCGCTTTTTGGTTATTTATGAATTATTTAGACTCGTAAATCGTTTATGGCAGAGCAACTCCCACGTTTGTTTCGAAAAGCTACCTGGTTGCTGTTGCGGTCAATTACTTAATGAGTCTACTGTTCTTTTTCTGGTCTCTTGGGGGACAGATTGTGGCCGACAGTCTAGAGATTATGTTTCGAGGGCAACATAGTCTGATAATGTGCACCTAAGTAATAGATTGTTGACTAGATGGGTTGGGCTATCCATCCGGGAGTTCCAGTGATGAGTTATAAAATAAATAAATAATGATGTAGTTGCATATCTGTGTAAGGTGAGGTTTTATAAAAACGCGGTAAATGAAAATGACAAACGATGACTGATTTGGCGAGGATTAAAATTTTTGATAACTTAACCCAAGCAAATATATTTGTTTTATTAATTAAAGATTATTAAGATATGGTTGGTATCGAAGATAGAGATAAAATTTTGAAAGATAATTAATCTTATTGTATTCTTCCGGCTAGAATACATTTGCAGCGAGTAGTAGTTTTTAAAAGAATATTATATGCTTCTGTATTTTATATATAATGGAAAGTTACAAAATGAAATTTAAAATAATAAATATATTGATGGATTTAGCTAAATTATTGTTATTATTTTGATATTTTAAAAATAACCTTGTATTTATGAAATAAGTAAATTTCGGTGATATTTCGAATTTGAGTATTCGTTGATATATATATGAGAAAAAATAAACTTTTTCGAAATTGAATTATTATAAGTATGAAGTATGTTTTTCAACATACATAATATGTTGAAGAAAAAAACATATTTACAGAAAGATTAGTGGAAATTTTATCACTCTTAAAAATATTTCAGTTTTCATTTATAACCATTATTTTTTCCCTATTGGAAATTTGATTCGAAATTGATTTATGATTTAAAATGGATTCCTAACTGATGACCATTCTACTTCGTAACTCGGCTTATACACTGATAAAACGGTGGAACAATATATTATGATAAATATATTTGGACAAACTCTTAATTCAAGGCATTTAGTTGCAAGTTTTGAGAAGTAATTGGAAATTTAAACACCAGTATATAATATATTTTTTATGAATTGTTAATGAGAAATTTTAAGAACTTAATTTGATTAATAAAAACCTAATTAAGAGAAACTTTAATCCATTCTCGCAAAATTGAGTATGATTCGAATTCGTTTACTTTGATTTTAAATATTCTGCATCAAATATTTGAGATTTAAACAAAGAATTAAAAAGCAATAACAAGAAAGTTAAAATATAAGGAGAAATTTTGAAATCAAAGCTACTGAAATTTATAATTTTCATCTAACAATAACTATGTAACATTAATTACATTTGAAATTAAGATTTCACTCACACATAATTATTTGAGAGGTTTGATATAACACCGGAAACGTATGTTTGTATACATAAGAAGTTAAAACAAATTATAGTATACAGTACCCATTTGTTAAACCGACATAGTCCGGTACAGAGGAGCCCCGGACTGTACCTTAATGTGGTTTGGAATAACCGCCCATCATCAAGAGTTTCGTAATTTTCCAAAACAAAATCATAGTTTGATTATTCCAGGTATTTAGAAACAAATATTAGCAAAGAAAATATTAAAGAGCATAAAATAATTTCTTTTAAATTTAAAAATTACAAACACCATAAAAAATTTAAATGAATTTTATCAAGGATACCACACACACACAAAAGAAAATTAATATGAAAATGTATCGCAAATTTTCATTGACTTAAATTTTAGTTTGCGATACATTTTCATTAATTTAATATAAATAAAAAATTTATATTAAATTAATCAAATTAATTTAATATTAACAACTTGATCTTACACATAATATTACTCAGAAAAGTCTAGCTACCATTTCAAAGCTATTAATGGTTTTATGAGATCTTAAATTTAGTTCAGAGGGTTATTTCAATAAGTAATCCTAACTTTTGACTTTTAATTTTTATTTTAATTCCTAACAATAAGTTATATGTAAGGAATAACCAATTTCATTGATAATTATTTTGAAAAACATTTCGTTTTATTTTCCATTATAATTTAATGAGTATTTATTAGGTCTACATTATAGCTAAAAATATCTGCTTGTAAATGTAAATCCATGTCTAATATTGCTCACAGATGTGGAATGATATAAATTGGAATAAAAAAATGAAGGTTTTAATAATATTTTCTTAATTTTCAATGATATATTATGTATACATTGTCAACTCTATTTTGTGTAATTAATTATTTACTTTATATCAGATTTACAAATTAAAATGAGTTCTGAAATGAAAGTTTAAGGCGAAAGATTTTAGTACAAAATTGATATTCTTCATGAAATTCATTCTATTTATGTGCATATTGTAACCAAACTAAGTTTTGGTGATTAAAAATTTGGAACACAACGGATATTTTCATGCAAGTTAAGAAAGAAAGATTCTAGGACCGAACTTATAGAAAACTAATTACCATAATTTCAAACTAAATATATCTGTAAACGATTAAATCACTTCTGTAAAATGAATTTAAGTCAAAGAATTTCGAAACACTGATTACTTATGATCCCACATGCTGTGTAAATCTTCCAAATTAATATTCCTTATTAATTTTTATTATATATATTAATATTCTTCAAGGAAATTTTAAATCGTTTTTAACCTTTCCTATGACATTATGCTCAACAAATAATATTGCTTTGAAAAATCTATAAAATGTTTTGCCGAAATTGAGCAATACACATTATTAAGTATTACAGACAAATCAATTTTAGTCATAGAAGCTTCTCTTATATCGTACTTTTATTTTCTGCCTTATAAATGTATTATATAAATGCTTTAAACTTATCTATTCATAAAAATGACTTGATTTACATTGGGTGAATACTTTACTATCCATGTCTAACAAAATTTTGAATAAATATCCCAAGAGCAACGATAATGAAGTTGATTTTAAGCTTATTTTGCAATATAAACACAGAATGTTTTTTTTAAAGAATTGCAAATATTCAATTATTTTTATTTTAAATCTATAAATTTGATAAAAGTAACAAAAAATATTGCTTTCACCTTTTGAATTTAAATGTTTTAAAATTAATCAATTCAAAATTTATAATTGTTATGATTTAGTTTTATTTTGGTTATGATTGATTAATCATCATTCCGAATATATGTAAAATGCACTTGCTAAGATTGAATGTAAAATCAAAAGGAATGCAATTTCTGTATTTTAATGTGCTTTAATATTAAACGTTACAGATATTTGTATAAATTATGTATTTTTATAAGTAAGGAGTGATAATTTTCTTATTTAAACAGGAATCCTAATGGTTAAATTGTAGGAATATGTTGAAATTGTCGAGGAAAAATACTGTTTAAGTACTTTGAATTCGATTAGCCTGTAAGATAGAAACTAATATTTCGATAGAAAATATTGAGACGTCATTTTTGATTTATTAGTGCCACATCTATCCCTAGCATCAATTAATGGAAGTAAAAAATTTTATAATTTACTATGGCAATGAAAATATGCATTTCGTTGGTAAGGTACTTTGATATATTAAAAAGGGGAGAAAATATATTTTCTTGGCGTTTGAGATTGCTTTCTTTCAAATTTTGTTATTAGTTCCTATAAACTTTGATTGAAAAATCTCACCACTGTTCCCAAAGGGGTTTGAAATCAAGAAGGAACTAATAACATTTTCCTTCATCCACTGTGATTCCGAATCATTTCTGCCTTCAACAATAATTTCCAAGAACGCAAAGATTGGAACTGTTTAAACTCAGTAAAAATAAAAAGGAAACACAAAGGAGAGAGCTAACCAACTAAATCAGGAAAATAAACCAGTTCTTCCAAAAAAAGTAAAAAGGATTCTTTACTGGTCCATAAAATAAGCGAAAAGAAAAATAACCAAAGTAACAAAAAACACAGGAAAACAATAATCTGGAAAACGCCGAAAAACTTTCCGAGACGCGATTCCGGAATTTCTAAGGCGCTTTCCTGAATCCCGTGGGTGGTTCTCCTGGTACCTTCAGGAGTAAAGTAAGTTGAGTGAGAAAAATCGCGTTTCAGATCCGGATTTTTCATTTTGATTCCAGAGCGAAGGAGGCAAAAATGAAATGCGTAACGTGGTTTAGCACATAAATGGATATCAGGGTCCTTCCGGGATTGGGACCAATTTCAACTCCCCGATCCGGGCGGATGGCCAAGATTGCCTAATACATACCCATGGCCCACCTTTTTTACGTGTATAGGATATTTTTTACGTCTTTGTGCCCACGGGAATTCTGCCGCTGCATTGGTCCATTTTAAATTTTTCCAATTTTCCCAGCATGCTTTGCGATGTAGTGTGTTTTTCTTTTATTTTTTTTTCTCGAAGCCTCTTCTTTTGAAGAGCAGCGTTACAGATGCATACACATAGATTTTTTTTTGGGCTTTGTTTTTCGAAAGTGCGCCTGTGTCGTGGGCCTGTGGGGGGTCGGACTTGCGTGTTGGCCAGAGATTGGCCTGGGAGTTGGATTCTTCGGTGCTCCTCAAGCCTCTCCTGAGATTCGATTCCGCATTCCTCGCCTCTCTTCATACTGAAGGGTTTCCATTTTTAAACACTATAGCCTCATTTGGCGAAATGGAGTTCCTAAAATTTATACATCGAAATAAAATCCAAATTGTCAGAAACCATTTTGAAACACAGCAATCAAATTAAAAGCAATAGTATTAAGCTTGGAAAGATGTTTTGAATTTTGAAGATACCAAGTTTAATTAATTGAGCTATTGATCAGGAACTTTCATTTCACTATTTATTTTCAATGAATTTAGTTCTGCAAAAATATTTTTTAAATATTTAGGATAATATATTTTAATATCTTTATTTATTTCAATTGCTTGAAATAAGAAATCCTCCCCTATTATTTTATCATCTGAAAATATAGAACATCGAAGTTTACAATTAAGCACCAGATCAAAAATAACAGTTGCAGCAATTTAATAAAATTTATTTTGCAATCAAATCAAAAATTGTAACTGCAACTATGTTATAAGACTTCTCCTGTTTGGTAATAGCATTTAATGTTTTTTCTAAGAAAAAATTTAATTAAATGCTCAAAAGTTAAAGATATAGAAGAAAAATCACATTAAATTCCTCACAGGTGCTTAACATTACATCAATTAAATCTATCACTTAAAGCTAACACACAGTTTATAGTATTTTAAATCTATACATAATGGAACATTATTCCTTTAAATATATAAACTTAAAAATGTAGATGAAATAATGCTGTTTTTTTTTTAATCTCTTTTGACAGGAAAATATTATTTACTTTTCAATTTACCAAGTTCAGTTATTTATGCATCAAATAGTGGAACTATGTTACAAATTATGCAAGAAACAGTAGTAAATAGTATTAAAAAATAGTAGAAACAAAAATTGCTTATAAAATTCCTTTCAAAAGTTTTAAGTTTATAGATTTTTTCAATTTTTTATAATTTTATTAATTACGTATTTTATTTGAAATTTCTGGCTATAACCTAGGGAATCCTAAAAATATGCAAGTTGATGAATCTTAATGTTTATTTTTCTGTCTTTACTTAGCATTTTTCTTTCGAACTAAATGATTGGTTTGTCACTCAATGTTCATTTTTTTCATACGAAGGCTAATTAAACAGAGACCTACAGTTTAAAGTCTGGATTAAATTGTAAACATAAATAAAGAATAATTATATCTGCATAAGGTATACCACAACTTTTTCGATATTTAAAAGGCAGCATTTAAAAAATTGTTCAGTTAAAGGAAATAGTTATATAATGTATTTTTTTATTTATAATCATTATAACCAATTTAATTATTACTCTTAAGTGTTATTTTTCAAGTTTAACTACTAATATATTTATTTTATATGACTTTAGTTTTTATACATACAACTTAACATAAAATAACTTTAAGCATTTTGATTCACATGCTAAAAAGTTAACTTAAAACTTTATTGACAACAGTACAAATAAATGGGATGAGAACTTAACTTAGAAAAGTGAAAAATAGTTAATATATACATATGTTAATTTTCGTTTCCTATTTAAAAATATTTAAGAAAATAACAAATTTCAGTAATTCCTCAAGTGGTACATGACTAAGACATAAAAATAATTTTATGTATTTTGATGTTAGTTGAATATTTAAAACAGTAATTATTAAAAATTTAGGAGGATTGTTTTTTCTGTCATAAATATAATTTTCATGAAATGACGTATAGATTTTGAGAAAATTAAATTTATGATAGCTGTTATAAAGTAAAACTGAATCCTGTCAAAATGAAAT
This sequence comes from Latrodectus geometricus, assembly GCA_026290005.1. Lineage (NCBI taxonomy): Eukaryota > Metazoa > Arthropoda > Arachnida > Araneae > Theridiidae > Latrodectus > Latrodectus geometricus. The sequence goes on from JAPDSC010043486.1 coordinate 285,241, forward strand.
ATAAAAGCGTACGTACATATTAAAAAATTTCTAATTGTGTACATAAATATTAAATTTCGTCACGTGTAATCAAACTATCAAAAGTTTATATGCATCTACTTTTTTTCAAAAGTAGTTAATTAACTAGTCATATGTATGATAAGAAAAAAAATTAGTATGGTCTTAACGTATCAATATACTATGTTGCCATAGCTTTTTTGAATGTGTTTTGTTACTGACAACGTTAACTCTCCTATGACTTTATGATGCCACAGAATGAGCTTTCTCGTCATGCACTTTAATTTTAAGTAGAAGGCTATTTCTTTGGCTATTTTCTTGCTAATAAATATTGAATTATAGTATGGTTAGAGCTGACCTTTATTGGAGGGAGGGTCCTTTATGATATCATATATAAATCATACAAAATCGAATCAGTAGTATCAGAAAATATGTTAATTCTTTATAAATCAATATCCGATTTTTTTTGTTTTGTTTTGGATGAACTTTTCTTTTTATTGTTTAAAGTCACTAAACTAAAAATTAATAATAGTTAAAGCTAACTTATTTGGAAAACATATTTTAACATTAAAATCAATATAATTTGGAAACGTAATGTTATGCAATGTTGAAATCCATAACTTTGAATATAGAGGCAAATAAAACAAGCCTTATAACTTTGTATTCTAAGTTTGCTTTTAAGGTGACCTTCCTTTCTAACTTCACTACAGTTTCGAAAATTACTATTTTCATGCCATTTATTTCCCAGGAAAATTTATCAAATTTATAATAATTGATTGCCATTTTCTGTTAAAAATCTTTTTGAAACCGATAATATTAAGATGTAAAATTTATTATTTGACATTCGTAATTACGAGATGAATATGATTGGCCTTATGAAACAGACCAATCATACTTTTAGTATATTTAAAACTTCGTTGAAGACCAAATAAGCAAAAACGAATTGGCGATCTTTTCTCTGAGCGATTCTGCCAACCCTGTAGACTGGACTCCCTTGCGGTTCCGCCGCCAAAGCTTGTAACAGCTGTTTCAGTTAAGAAACTTTGTTTTTATGAGTACTAAAGCATCGCCATTTCGATCATTATTTGAGCTGGACCCTGCTTCTTGAAAGATAATCAGTTTTGCTGCTTAGCTTACACTTTTTCGAATTCCTCGTGGAAGAAAAATAAACGGTTTTTCTTTGTCAGGTATTTGGCAGAGTTTTAAGCATCACGTCGAAACGACGGAGACTAATTTAAAGATGACTTCTTTATGATAGTCACTTCATTGAGAAGAGAAACAACGTTTACTTCTCTACTATTCATTGTCGAATAAAGATTGATTTTATTCATATTTGGATTATTCGAAGAATATGGCTCCCAATGTAAATAAATATGAATTCGCAAAATATATTTTGAAATGATTTTGTGTTCTGGTGGTTACCTAGTTATATTGTACTCATATTATTATTCGATTCTTATTTGTGGAAACATGTTTATTGACACTATACAGTGAATAATGTAACAGCTACAGGCTGTAATACAGTTTTTTAATGTTCATATATTAGTGCCTTCAGGAATTTTATAAATAAAAGACACTGTTCATGTGTTACAAATTAAGAAACCGGGTAAAATTTAAATACCTACCCTTTAATTATACAATACAATCAAAAATTTTTCCTCCATGTTAAAAATTAATGACTTCATTGGAAATTTAAGTGACAACCACCCTCAAAATTTGCAAACTTTTCTTATAACAGAAAGTAATTATAAGCAAATATATTTTGAAAAGCTGTTACAATTACTTTATTTGTTGAGTACATCATTGCAGTTGTCTCTTATCACACAAAGGTAAAGAAATCAGTCTTTGCGACCTCCAAATAACCGTATTGATTGAGTCTTTGCAACTGACAAATAATCCAATGTTAGTAATTGTGTTTATTACAGGTGGCTGTAGAAGTTTAGGCAATAATTTTCTTAGTTTATGTGTCAAGTCCATTTCTTGATTTTGGCATTTTATTGTATACTTAATATTTTTATAAAAAATCATAATTTTCAGTCTTCTTTTTTATTAAACAATATTCATTTCAAGTCAGCATTGATTGGGCGAATGTCGAAATAATCTCAATTATACAGCTTCAATACTTATATAAAATGGTGGCGATTAATATTTTAATCTTAAACTAAATATTTAAAATATTTCTTTGGCTATAAATTAAAAATTGCTTAGTATTTAAATAAGTGTCAAAGTTTATTCTTTATACATATAAATATAATTTAAGATAGATGATTTATATAAATTAATTGATTAGTAAAAATAAAAAAAATAATACAAAATATGAATCCACTTAAATTCGGAATTTTTAAAAGATGTTTTGTTTAATGTTATTTTTATACGTTTTGTTTGGTACTTCAATGCCAATCTTTTTGTAAAAATAAACTATACTCACCAAGATTCTTATTATCTTCTAAAATTTAATAGTCACGGCAGTATCAACGTTTTTTTTTTTTTTTTAATATGAGAGTCTAAAATAATTTTTTTATGTTAGATTTCCAAATTTATATTTATTGATATGGTTGACAATAGATAAACCTTATAAATATAAATTATTGGCCGATTAAAAAGTTCCTTGATGTAATTTTATTTCTTTTTTAAGAAAAAAAAAGTTCCCAGGTTACTTTAAAATATAAAAATAAGGAATTATATAGATATTTTAAAAACACAGTGTCAAGGGTTGCTTTCTATCAAAAAGTGTCTTCTACATCCATTCCCTTAAATTCTTCTTCAAGATGAAACACTCCCATTATTTAATTGTACTACAACTTGGAGAAAAGAGAACGGGAAGAATGGAAAATTATTCACTTCACTTCACTTCCTCAGCCATACTCTTTTCAGTTAATAAATAAAATAAAAAAATGTTCTTCTGAAGACGATAAGATATCGGTTTCAGAAAATTTGACGTCCTAAATTCGAAAAGCATTAGGGAAAGAAATATCACGATATTAAAATTTGTGACTCGTACGCCATTTGGTAAACTGAGGGAAAAAGTGAAAAATAAGTTTCTTCGAGATTTGCTGCACTAAAAACAAGTGGTTCTTCAAATATTGCGACCATAAAAGATTCAGAAGGTTATTAAACCACAGCGCTATCAGCCGTGACTCTTCCATTAGAGAAAACGATTTTGAAATTATGACCCGACTGCCACAAGGTGGCGCTCCGAGATGTCGAGTTGTCTTCTCTGCGTGATTAATTATTATTGCACTTAAGATTCGGAGCGCCTAAGATGAGAGGATGTCTCGCAGATTGGAAAAAAGCTCGTTTGATTGAATAGAAAGGGTTTGAGCCGAGTCAAAAAAGAAGACCCGTCATTCTCTATGAAAAGTGATTTCTTTCCTCGTGGAGATGCATCAGATTTCCTTCAGAAACAATAATTTTGTAGCAAGTAATTAGAAGGATTATTCTCTAACCACACCAATTACACGAGAATGAATGAGATTACTTTTTGTCAAACCGTGACCTATAAGAATTCATTTTATTTCTGAACTCAGAATTTCCTCTCTCTTGCTAAAATTACTTTTGTTAGTCCATTTTGGAAACAAAAACCACTTCCGATTGTATACTAAAATTTTAATGGAAATAATACATTCATATCATGAATATATATTACAATAAAATTGAAAGCCCAATCTAATAAGCATATAGTTGGTCTAAATAATCATACAGTTACGAAATTAATCTTGTTTAGATAATTTTATGTAAGTTAAATTAATAAAGAGTTCGCCACGTAGTATTCAAAAGTTCAAGCAGGTGGCTTTGGAAAAAAGATGAGATTTTCGCCCCTTGGGATTTTACCTAGTAAAACCTTCCAGTTTAGAATAGAAAGTGCAAAAATCATAATTTAATCGAATTAAAAATTTTTTTTACAATAATGATTGAATATTGGTGCATACGAGACATGTTTATACCATTTGCTTGTAGGTTTTGTCCAATAAGATTATTTCGATTCATGTAAATAAACAAACAGTTACAAAATCAAATTGATCTCATTTAGGTAATCTTAATTAGGGTAAATTAGAAAGAGTTTCTCATGGGGTATTTTTATAAAAGATAATGGATTTTATAATTTATTCTCTAATTAATTTAATTAAAAAATGAAATTAGTAGCTAATGAAAGATACTAAACAGTACTGAATTATTTAATGTATACTACTGAGCAAACTCGTTCTTAATCGAAATATAAAAATATAACCAAAAAGGTTGGTAGATTTTATAAGAATATGATGTATACGCCAAGAGAAAAAGTACTAAATTTACATCAAAAATTAAACTTTGAAAACTTTATTTCACGACTCAACCAGCTCACAAGTTTTTCTAGTTCGGCCACTTTTAACCTGAAAATGAAAATCTAGGAAAGTATAAATAGGATTTAATCTCCTTTTCATAGAAGCAATCAATTAGTATGAACCTAACTAAATATAAAAATTTTAAGACTTTTATACTTATGTTTTTATTATATTTAAAATATATTTTTTAACTGTGAATATAACAATAATAAAAAAGCAATTCGGTGCATATTTGAAATGACGAATGAAAATAGAAGTCGAACATATGAACATATGATTTAAGTAATTAGCTAACTTTTAAGGAATAAAATATTATTAACAATAATCAATGCCGGAATATATAATTACTTTTTGTATTTGCGTTTTAATTCAGAATATTTTACGGACTATGGTCAATTAAGTTGACAGATGAGTTGATCACAATACTGACTTCTTTGTGTCATGTTAATGTTAAATGTGCCACTTCGATAAACCTCACCATTCGATGTACATACATATTTCAGCTTATGGAAATATATATTTCTGGTATGCATGTGTAAATATGAGTCTATTTAATGTTGAAGCAAGAATGGATAATAATTTGTAGGTAGAGGGTCTATATTCGAAGCATAAAAAAGTATATAGATGATCAGTTTAGAACAATACATATGTGGTGTATTATTCTAAATGGTTAAATTTGTGTTAATATGTAGTGCAAATTAGTTAATTACGAGGAAATGAGTAACAAGTTATCAGCAGAGGAAGAAAATTCCTTCTGTCCCTTGACAACTTCAATATATTTCATTTATTATTCGCAACCTGATGAAACAATTTATTAGGTGACAAAACTCCAACAATGTTATACATGAACTGAAAAATGTGTAACAGTTTGAGGTTGTAGAATCAATTTACTCGAAGGAAGAGTTTTACCCAAACTATTTCAATGGGAAATAGAAATGAAATGCACAATACAATACATGTGGCACGATTACTTGAGATATATCTAATAAGCATAAGAAAATTTGATTATGAACATTTTTTTAAACTTAAACATCAATTTAACTTCTAATTATCAGATATAGATGAAATCAAAACGACTGTCGTTGACTAAGCAGTATTTGACTTGCTATCGTTTGGTTATCACCATCACCATATATCATGCAGCATGAAAATATAAAATACTAAAATTTTGATCTTTAATGTCGCATTACATCTGAATAAAGAACTTTTGTGGAAAATGCGGTGGTCTGGTTGGAAAAAATGTCGTTCCCATGATCGAGAGGTGGTGGTGGGTTCTAAACCTGATGCAGTTGAAGCTCCCTCGTGTTCACTCATTCGTGGCTAAGGCACGCAAAACAGATAGTGGCCGCTTTGTCCTTCCATTGATAAGAAGTGGAAAGGAGAATGCCAATTCAGCTGTCAACCTCGTCACATGACCATAGAACGAAATGGATTCACTATTTGATTCAGCAGAAGATTCGTCTTTTTTACTTAGAACGTCTGTGGCATGTAAAATAGGTCATAGTCGCAATTTTATTCTACAGATGTGCCATGAAGAGTAGAATGCCAGATCACGTGTCAACTTCGTCGCTTGACAGAAATTCAAAATTACGAGGAGACTGCCTATGTCTTGAGAGTTTTTGGCCAGCAGAAATAGGAATCTATCACTGTATCGCAAACAAACAGACTTTTGGTGAGAATCTGAATTTGGTAAGTATAAGAAAATTCCAACAGATAACTTTTATATGCCATCAGCAGAATTTTATGCTAGTATTGGGCAAAATTCAAACCTTTCCCCAAGGACTCAAATCCAGATTTAAATGGGATCTGGATCCGAATCACTGAACCTAATTAGGGTAAATATCAATTTCTGTATTTCAGGGGTTCCCATCACCAAAAAAAAAAATAATAATATGAAAAGTAGATGTAATATGAATTTGAAGAATATTACAGAAAGAATAAATGATGTGAACTTTCAATATTAGTTTAAATCAACAAATTACTTTAATAAAAAAAATTTTAATTTATTAAAATGATATATTATCCAGAGTATTTAATATGCTGCATAAAACATTGGAAATGCACTTAAATTCACCAACTTTTTCCCATGCGATTACAATTAAAAATAAATTATTATCGATTTCGGAGAGTGGTTTTTTCCTTTCAACCTCTAATCCAACCAATTGCCTGCCTCCCCCCATCACCAGAGTGATTTGCGCAACAAGGAATCGCGTGCAGCTCCCCATCTTTATCGTCCGCTTTTGTCAACAAACTTTCTCTCTGGCTGTCCTGAAAAGGATGGACATAAATTTCCCTTGGTAATCGGTCCCTGTCTGCCGCTGAAGGGACACACCCGGACAATGAGGTGGACGCACGCGACCTGCTTTTACGCAATAATTGCGATCGTAGTCATTATCTCTCTCGTTAATGCGCTGCTCATCAAGGATACTGGATTTATCACAAAGAGGACTGGATTCAGAGTTAAAAGCTTCCGTGAAAAATCATTAAAATCTCTTTCTTTAAGAAACTGCACAGTATTTGAAGTTATATTGTTTGCAACACATTTCCGGTTACCTATTTCTGGCAACAGCCTCATCATTTTGAATTAAAGTCAAATGAAAATTTTAGCATTTGGGCTGGGCCTCATCATATAACATTAGTGGGTGAATATTGGATCTTACATAGCATTTAACCTTCTTACAACCTTTCAGTGAAAGGGTATTTGGTTGGATCAAGTGTAGAACACAATTTTCCAGACATGAAAATAACGCTTTCCTTCACCGGGTTAACGCATTCCTGAATCTTTTTTGTATAATAAGATATTTATTGTGTCCTATTTTTACTGAATAACCAAACACTACTTAATTCTGAATCGCGCCAAAGGAAGAACATTATAAGGGACCAGCTCAGGAGTCAACAGCGTCACGTGGTTTAAAATTAAGAAATGATTGGCTATGTTTAGTGGCTTTTCGTTCTCCTCAAATAGGTAACCAGATATAAATTGCAAACAAACAATTAAAACTTTGGTGTTGATTTAAAATTAGAAATTATGCGCATTTTAATGGAAACATGGCGTTTAACTTTCTTATATTAATAGCTCGAAATAAAATGTGGTAAAACTGTATTTGAGGGTACCGCCTTGGCAATTTTCGACTATAGCCATTTTTGTTTGCTCTGAACACCATGCAAACAGGTATGGTGGCCAAAACATAACGAAATTGCAATGAAGACAGTATAGGCAAACTTAATAAACCAACTAAAATGCATAAAATAGCTTGGTGAGAATCAATGGGGCACCCTCAAGTATACGCTCGCCTAAAATGCGATTTCCACATTGCATAATAAAACTTGTTACATTAATTTATAACTTGTAATTACATAATTTATATGTAGTAAAGTAAGATGTTTCGAAAAAACATTAATGAAAAAAATTGCTTTTCGTAACTATTTCAATAAATAAATGATTTAATTCCGAGAAAAACATATATTTATGATATTATATACAAAAAAATAGGCAATTAACAGTTGAGTTGGTTCAATTCTATTTGAACCTACCTCATCGCCAAGAGTGATAAACCCAAGATGAGTTTTAAACTATCGTCAAGAGCGATAATAACCAGATGATTCTAGTAAATCTTACCACTTTTAGTTTCTAATATTTTTTAAACGAGATTGTATAAATATGAGCTCATATTTTAGAAACAATATAATTCTTTCATCTATATTTTTTTGAAAAAATATTTTCCAATCGCGCATCGGACACATTTTTTTTTCGTATTGCGCATGTTTATTATTTATCTTCATTAATGCGTTGATCGCCATTTTTATTTTCGCCAAGTAGTGGCCGAAATAGGATTTTGACGCTTTTTGATAATATTTGTAGATATTCATGTTTATTACTAAAACAGATATAATCTGCCAACAGCTTGTATTTTTATTTTAACTAGAACGCTTAATATTTCATCTTTTATTAGAGGTAACACACACACACACAAATATATTGAAGTATTCAAATGTATTGAGTACAATAGCCACTTTATAGCATTACTCTGGACTGCTACCTAATATTTCACTTTTCCACGATATGGTCTTTTAGAGAGTTTTCATGTGGTCATTTTATTGCCAAATGAAGACAAATAAAAAGAAATGTTAGTTTTCGATCCTCGTTTGCCCACACAACAATAAGTTTGTGTAATGGGATATGGTATAATAGATACACACTGTAAAGAATAGGCAAGGCATTCATCAGTTTTGGAAGCAGTTAGAGACTACCTTAATGTTCTCCCACCCATAAATAATCCAGATGGGAAGGGGGGGGAACTTACGCATGATGCATTGACAGGATAGATTTGGAAAGTGGCTCTGTTTTATGGGGGAATCACCAAGATTGACGCAGTTTGTCTCCCCAGTTTTTCCTATCATGAAAACAAAAGTCGTCGGTACTTTATGATGTCCCTTACCAGAGAAGCCAAGTCTTCTATTTAAGTATCTGTTACTTTGTTTAGTAACCTGCTGAGTGGTAACGAGTATATTTCGTGAAACTGTCTGCTGGATAGTGAGATTTATGTCCTATATGCTTCAGTGATATGTGAATTATATCAGTTGATCATATTTAATCATATTTCTGTGTTTTATTGCTGAATTTTTTAGGCTGCCTAATGATGATATATTTCACATTAAAATCTATGGGGGACCATTTTATCTGCACAGTATTATGACTAATTGTTTAAATATATCCAACCATTGCTTTACAAGAGGATTTTTCAAGAATAATCGATCATGTTAATAAGATTCAAGAGAGGTAAATCTAAGAATTTTGCATTGCCCACCACTGTTCTATCTGATAAGTATCTGACAATGAATGACGTATTTCTGCTCTCTAAAACTCTGTGTGTCGCAATATTTCTCAAACGGTGTTACACATAAATAGGATTCGATGATGCTTTAAGAGAGTATTGAAATTATATTCGGTTTTTACAACCATCCAACTTAAATGTCCCTCAAACAGAATTATGGATATTTAAATTCCAATTTTTTAGCCAAAATATGTATTAATAGAGTAAATATGTGATTGGCAATTTTATTTTTTAAATATTATAGTATGGAAAAAACTATGAAGTTTAAAAATGAGGTGCACATCTAAAATGGCTGGGAAATGTTGACTTGCAATGGGAGGTATTTCTAAAGATTTATTTTAAAATCTCTTTACATGTATTCAAAAGTCAACATGGCAATAATCCTTCAATCTACATTTCTATAATATTTCCTTTTATTGTAATACTCATAAATGCATTTCCTCAAAGAAACAACAGCAATCACATTTATATGTAAAATTTCACAAAATGAATTTCATTTATTTCCAAAAGCATTGAATTATATAATATAAAAATTTTTTTAAAAAAAAAATTTGCTTTACTTTGCTTTTACAGAATATACACGAAAATTTGCTTTTACAGAATATACGCGTGTATTTGCACCTGCTTTCAAGGGAATTTTTCCACGATCTGTAAAGTTAATAGTTGTTTAAGTAAATGTATCGTCTCGTATTACATTTTAAAAATGTACCTGGAAACAATACAATAGAGATATCATCTATTGAAAACACATTAAGCTGCTGTAAATTTTTATAAAAATTATGAAAATAATTTATAGTAAAATGACTATATTTCAATGTCCTGTAATGGATAGTTTAAAGCTGTTTAAAGCGTTTGAATATCTAATGAGAAAATTTTATTCCAGGGAGAAATTTTCATTGGTGATCGGATATATTCAAGTATCACAAGGGAGAAAACCCTGAAAACTCCAAAGCACCTGTATTGATAGAAGTGCATGGTAAAGGCATTGAACAACATCCATCTTCAGTTTCTCAAAAATGGCTAGTATTGTTCTTGAATTATTACTCTGTAGAGCACATTCTTACTAATAAGTTTTGGTACAAAAAGTAATGGATGCTGTGCTTGTAGCTGCCTTCTGCATTCGAATTACATACACAAATACTACAACAAAAAATATTAAAATATTCAGAATATGTATATTAACTTTGTCGAGGGAAGTGACATATTAATCATATAAAACCATTATTAAAATGATAAGTTTTTCTTATAAGTAAATGATGTATAAAATTTTAAAATATAAAAAATGACGTTGTAATCATATTACATAATTAAGAAACATGCTAACATACAGTAATGTTTTTTTAAAATAAATTTAAGTTTAAATATTTAAAATAAAAGTTTAAGTAATTAAATTAAGCTATTAGAAAACTAGCCAAAAACATAATTTAATTACAGGGAAATATTATTTAAAATAAAATTAATTTAATTTAGTAATCCATGCAATACATTAATGTTTTCTTTTAATACTTTTCTTCATATTATTTTATACAACATAAAATAATAAATAATTTTCAATGAATTCATTTGAAGGTTTTGATGTCTTAAAAATAACTACTTCTTCCAAGTTTAAATTTTTCCTAAAAGTTATTTAAAATCGCTTGCTCATTTCAGCGTTAAAACTGCCAAAGTTTTTCCCCTCCTTCCTTACACTCAAGAGAAGAAGAAAAAAGGGAAAAAAAGTTCTTACTCTACTATTAAAAATATAAATCGCCCATAAAAAACATATCAGATTTTTCCCAGGGCCCAAATCTTGGGCTCTCATAATGTCCTTCCAAAACTACGCTTTCAGAGAGAAATTATTCCATTTGATTAAAAAAATCGTTTGCTGGAAAAAAAAATCTCCAGCTTCAAAAGAAGAGATGGAGGAATGTCCACCATTCGGAAAGCTAGAAGCAGGGCTATCAGCAGAAGAAGAAAATCAGCGTTTTGATGACGTCGCTTAATGACGTCATTTATCGCTGGTTGAGATTCCAGAGCTTGGCGTGTGTTATTAAAAAAAAGAGCCCTGGCGTCATTAAGCAGGGATTAAAAGGCTTTCTGCCAGAGTTATTGGAATGCTTGCGGTGGAGCACATTCTTGAGGGCCATTACCGTCGACAGGGAATGAGCCAGTAAGTAATAACAGGTTGGATTGTGTTGATGCAGCCAGTCGGTCGGACGACGACTTGGCTCTATTTTCCTGCGGACCTCATCTACGTCGCCAAAGAGAGCGTGCAATCCATCAAGTCTTCATATGCCCAGTGATATATAACGGATGAGTCGCTGTGACAATCGAGATCCGATTTTGTTTTGGTCAGTAGTATCTTTGTGGGCGCTGCGAACGTTAATCAAAGTACGACATCAAATGAACGGACATTCCTGCGATTGCCAAAGCTTCCTTCATAATAAACAGGTTTATATTGGACGAGAAATATAGGAATTTAATATAAAGATCGCTTCCAAATAGATGCATTCAACTTCATGAATGCTGTATTCATTAAAAGAATCATAAATTTAAAGTGGGAAGTTTTATTAGATACTGAATATATTCTACAATCCAAGTTTTAAACTATAATTTGTAGTTCAGTTAAAATAAAAATTCAATCTGAAGAAAACAATGTGACAGATTTAAGATTTTCAAATTTTGAATTTTTTTTACATGATTTCTGTCTTTTCTTTAAAAAAAAAATTAATTTTAATACTTATTCTTTTTCACGTGCGTTGATAACCATTGAAAGCTGCTACAAAATTTCTCGGCCTATCGATAGCATATTGCTTCCTGGGAGAATTTTCTAAGATAATGGACCTAAATTCACATGAATAAAGATATACACAAACAAAAAATAGAAATGCAATGTAGTTCTTTTATTTTTCTTCTGGAACATAGGATCGAATATATATATATGAAATGAATATAAATATAATCTGCCTAATGACACTCGCTTGTTTTTGAAAATATTAAGAAATTCAGCAGAAGCAAATGATTTCTAAAATTACAAAAAATTATAAAATAACCATAATAATCAATGATATTTGCCCCTCTTTTTGTCATGTTAATACCAGTTTCTATTCCTCTCAGTCGTAAATAAGTTTTTTATCGGATCTTTATTTATTATACAAACTTTCACAATCATTTAATTTTTAGTTTAGGGGAATGTATTTTCACTCTTTATCTTTCTAAGGATCGTTTCTCAGATCAAAGCTTCATTGCCTATCATAGAGGAGTATTTAATTTGTAACAGCAATTTTGCACTTTCTATTATTGTATTCTTGATGTAAATTTTTCCCGTAAGTTAGTAAGAATTGTAACATGACATGTAAGTACACCAATCAACAATTTTCTTATCTGTATGCATTGTTTTGTCAGCAAACATTTGACTTTGTTTAAATGTAAGAGTACAAAACATTTGTATAGTTTTGACATTTCACATTTCGTAGTTTTGATTTGCGAAAAAATCAACTTTAAGAACTGAGATCCTGTGCGGGTTTTGTACGATTCAAAATTTTTGGGCCAAGCAATCAATAAAAACACATTAGTAATTAAATACTTCAAAAGTTACTAGCAACGAAAACAAATTTCACGCATGTATTCAATCACGTTATGTCTTAGAAAAGCACGAAAACATTCCAAAAGAGTAAACCATTTTGGCACATTTTATTGTCACACTGGCACCTAGGATTTTACCGATACTACTCTTAAACCCAAAAGCTATGCCATTTTTCATGAATGCAAAGAATTTGAAGTATTATGAACATAGATATACTTTATCATAACAGCTATAAATATTTATGTTAAATAATCTGAAAATACTATTAATACGGCACTTCAGTTTTCGATGGTTTCGCATTGAGGGCAATAAAACTTCACTGATATTCATTTAATTATTCAAAAATATAATAATAATATTTTTGGATATTTAGATTTATTTCCCATTGAGACTAAATTTATCCACCATTCCACGCATGTTCAGGAAGAATGTGAAGACTAATTTAGTTTCATCATTTTTGCTTGAATATTGTTTATTTATTTGTTTCGAATACATTTCCGGCTGTTCATTTCTGCCGGTGACCTGTTTAAGTAGTTCGATTAATATCGATCTTTTCACATATGTTATAGCTGTTTTCAGCAATCAGAAGTCTCGAAACGATTTTGATAGATGATGTTTAACGTAGCTCCATAAATAGAAGTATAAGGGCAATAAATCAGAGTTATAGAGAGAGACCAAAAGTCCATCGCCAAAGCAATTTGGAAAGTCCCTTCAGAAGACATCAAAGTGAGCTCTGAGCAAGTCAAGAATGTCTCTTGATGTATGTGAAGGAGCCCCATGTTGCTGAAACTATGTAACTTGGATTCAGTACTCGTGGTAGGCCTCAGATAAGAACCTCGTTACCAAGAAGTATAGTTAAGATTTCATCTACCCAAAAAAAATACTCAAAATATCAGTACACACACACACATTTGTGTGTGTATTGGTAAATTGAAAAACATGAGATTAATAATAATAAATTAATGTTAGAAAATAAGAAAATGCAAATATAATAAATAGTAATAAATAGTATGCAAATATAATAAAGAGTAAGAAAAATATTAATGGTAAAGATATAAATATTCGTCGATCTCATTTCTACATAATTAAATCTATTTAGACTGAGTCGTGGAACCAACTTCTTTAATACGGATTGGAATAAAAGAAGACCTTGTTTATGAGGCACTTGCTTCACATGATTGTCTGTTCCAGATGACCACAATGGACTCACTACTGCGCTTTTCTTTAGTTATTGTTGAAAGATGGGAGATTCATCTTACATTTATCCTTTCGTCTCATCAGAAACTACACAAGTTTTTTCCTTGAGAGTTTTGGAATTTAGGTCAATGATCAAAGAACAGCCTTTCCAGAAAATTATCCGAGATGAATATTCAAATGTCTCCCAACAGCTTTGGCTATCACTTACAAGATATCCAGAGTATTCCTTAAATATTGGAAAAATCATTGGAGACAAAATCATTTCTGATTAAACTTTTCACTAAATTTTTGCAGTAAAAGTTAAGTTTGATGAACAATTTGGTACAACCATTTGGTACCGATAATACTTTCCATCAAACAATTCATTCTTATTTAAGGAAACTCAAGCTAAAGTGACATGTATTTATACTCATGTAACTTTTACTCATAAGGAAGACGTTTCTTAAGAGTAGGTCCACATCATTTCGTGAAAGTTTTTAATTAATGTTACGATTACTCTTAAGAAAATTATAATGTATTTATTGTTTATCATCATAGGGAATTGCTTAAGAGTTACAGGTTTATTCTTTACAAATGTGATAATGTGAATGTTCATTTTTCTTATGTTTGAGGATACCAATGCCTATGCACGCAGTTACGGTATATTATTCTGTGTCTGATGCTTTACAGAAAATTACTTCTCAGATACCAACTACGTTACTTGATTTTTATACAAATTTATAAATGGTTGGCGCAGTCACAACGGTCCAAGCCATCAGAAATGTAAATTATGATTTATATTAAAAAACTAAACAAACTAATTAAAATATTGGTAAAAGACAAACTTTTCTTAGGTAAGTCTTGAATTAATTTAAAGTTAATAAAGCTTTCTTTAAGTGTAGGATTGTAATAATTTCAAATTAAAGAAAAAATTTATAAGTTAAAAAGACCATATAAATTTATGGTAATTGTTTAAAGACAATACATTCGACAAATCGGTTAGACTATACTTTAGAGTGTCCCTTTGATTTTCGACAAGTTGTGATCACGATTGGTCGCTAAGTTGGGCAAAACCCAATCGTATTCTGATTGCAACAGAACAACTGATTGTTCTATGCCAAAAAATTCGCCAATAAAATCGATGACCAAGCAAAAATCACAATGTTTGCCATGGGGGCACCCTAAAATATAGTTTTACAGACAAATCTAATATCAGTCGTTACATTCAATGTAAATAATATTTTCGTGAAAAAAAAAAAAAAAAAAAAAAAAACATATGATAAATCCAATAACAAATGTGAGAGAAGCATTTTCTATTTTTATGTCTGATTTTAAAGTCACAAGTTTTTTAATAATGGAACTACTTTGATATACCCCCTAAATCGGAAGTTTGGCGTATTATTTTTCTCGCCAAGCCAAATACCTGTTTTTGGCGCCTTTTTTTCTCGCCAAGATGGATTCTCGCTAAATACAAATAATTAATAACAAAAAAAAAAACGGTAAAAATGCGCTTTAGGTCCCCTACTCTGCCAACTTGGCGAAAGTGTGCTGTTTGTCCCGTACTTGGCGGGTTTTCAAAAACGCTGTTGTCATGGCGATAATGGAATACGATTTTTAACGGTTTTAAGCAAATTAGCAACCAATGAAAATGACCGATTTTTCAAACTGAAACTAATTAACGACCAATGAAAATGCTAAAAGAAAAAAAAACCAATTAATGAGCATGCGCAAAAAAGCGCAAATTATTTCCTCCGGAGTTTGCCAGAAAGAGCTCATTAGGTATAAAAACGTCCGGTTTACCACGATTGGTGCATTTTTCGCCAAGTTTGCAGAGTAAGGGACCTAAAGCGCAGATTAACGAAAAAAACTTTAAAAAAAACTCAAAAAATGCTACAAAATTCAAGAAAATACTAAATTTGACAACAGCGAAAATCTAAAAGCTAAAAAAAACTAAATTGGCAACACCAAAATAAGAAACAGCAACCCTAAAAAGTCCGTAGGGAGTGCTAGATTTGGCGCTTAATTTTTGGGGTTCCGCTTCATTTGTATAGCATTTTTTATGTAGTTCCTAACTGAGAATCTAAAACAGAGGTAAATATTAGTTTGGGGAAAAAGTTCTCCATTTTGTTTTCAGTAGACGTCTGTAGTGATTGCTATCTCGTGAGGTATCTATCAAACAATTTCAAATTTTTGCTCATTTGAAAGGGGACATTTGACACTAAAATATTCTCTTGCGGTTTTTTGTTTGATTCATTCAGTTATGAGTACAAGGTTTAAAAAATAGAAGACCACAAGCAGAAAATTCGATACATTTTAGTTTTTCTTTTATAATGGCGAAAGTGCTAACCAGGTGGCTAAAATTGTGAAAGGTGTTTATCGTCCTATATAAGACTGTAACAACCAGTTACGTACAATTTTTGTTTCGTCGATTCCGTTCGGATATTTTTGATGTTAGAGATGCACCTCGCATGTGGATACAGCATCGTCGAAAATGTCTATAAAATATCAAAAATGATCGAAGTTAACCGCATGTCAGCAGGCATAGCAAAATCTACATGAAAACTGTTTTAAACCTTTTTACAAAGCGAATCTGAAAGAAGTTACAAAAAGTTCACTTAAAAATAATCGATTTCTTTTTCTCCAACCTAATATTTAATTATAAGCAGTTGAAGTCTTTGTAAAAAAGGATCTTAGGCAAACGTATGTCTCTCATTCTATGTTTGAGGAAAAAGAGCGAGGTTAGCCTATACTTGTGGGTGCTCCCTTGATTCTCTCCAAATTATTTTATGCATTTTATTGGGTTCATTAAGTTTGCTTATGGTGTCTTCATTGCAATTTCATTATGTTTTGCCCCAATACCTGTTCAGTCCACACTTCACTGTGTTCGGCACAAACAGGAATGGCGCCAACAAAAAATTGCCAAGGGGGAACCCTCAAATATAGCTTTACCAAAAACAATTATTTTACTAACTGCAAGCAAACATTCTTTTATGTTTTCCAAAGTTGTTTCAAAAACTAAAATAATTTTCCGTTATTGTTGTTTTTATAAATCTCATTACGCAAGCTTGAGAAAACAAGTATTGAAATAAATATTATAGTTTTTATAATATTTATTCTTAAATATTTATTCGGAAAATATAAAATTTAAAGTACAGGGCTATTATAGTTATTGTAATTAAATTTATACTTTCAGGAGGCTATAAAAAATCATTGAAAATAATCAGTGGCCCTATTGATGGCGCTGTATTCATTATAAGATGACAATTAAAATACATAAAATACTGCAGATGTCATTGTTCAAAACATATCCCACAAACCACATGGCGTTAGAGATATAGATGTTCCTAAAAAAGACCGGGTATTAAAAACTGAAGAACTGCAGCAACAGAAGATTAGCCTGGAAAAAGATTTTTAAGAAAGCAAGGGCCTCCCATTTGCTCGTAGACAATTACGGAATGAAGAAAGTATCTTTGAAAACACGAAAAGAATATCAGCCTTAACTTTTGCTAACCTAAAAATGCGTAAAATGGCATAATAATATGAAGTCGCTTAGAGAAGAAAATGGCAAATAAGCTGTTATGACTTCTTTAAGAAACATTCTATTGAATGCTTCTTAAACATCAGTGTAACCTTGGTATTACTGTGCACCAATTTCATAGTGCTTGTTTTCAATTCTGTCAAACTCTCAGTCATATCCCCGAGCACAACATGTCTTAGCTAATTTCACAACCAGAAATCAAAATCATTCAAATCAGGTACATGACTAAATTGAATGACGGGATGATGACAAGACTGATGGTAAATAACAACTGATAATCAATCATTTCCAAAATGAAGATTCAATAGTTGCTGCACCACTCTTGCAACATGCGATATATATATATATAAAAGTTACTCTCCACGTATTATTGCCTTTGCAAGCATAGGCAGATTTACGAAAGATATTCATATCATTCCGCATTTATAGTGCTGGTTATAAGACTCTGTGAACCAATTTTTTGGAAAAAGAAAGTGTTAGTGATAAATGCTCCAGTAAACCCTCATCACACAGACATTTTTGAAGAATAAAGCTATAAGTCGATGACTTTTAAGCGGATTTTCTCTTAACTATATTCTAGAAGTTTGAGTATTGTCCAAATTTCGAAAATTTGTGCTTTGTCTGTCCATAAAATATTCTATGCCCCTGAATTGTGAGCTTGCATGCAAGCAATGAATTGTAATTCCAAAGCTTCTCATTCACGTAGATCAACTGGAATCAGCTCCTGAACAGGCATAAATTTGAATAGAAGCACTGCATGTTACTTTGTAAAATTTACAAATCGTATTGGCAGACATACCTAAAATACATAGCAATTTCTCATGTACTGACGTCCTCAAAAATACTACTCGACGTTGCCTACAATTCTGTGATCATAAGCCATTTTGAAATCGAAGCAGCTACTTTTTTTTTCTTACCTCCACTTTATTAGACGTCAAATGAACCTATATTCCAATTTTTCACTTTTCTACTTGAAATCGAATAAAGTCATCGGACTAGAGCCGATTTAAGGTAAACTTTAGAAAAACCACGATATTCAGGTTGTTAGGGCGTCATTATCTTTATCGGAAAATAATGAGTTCGGCTTAACCGAAGATTCATCCTGTTCGTAATGTTCTTCAAATGAAATGATACCTTGGAGAGTCACAGCCTAACAATTAGGGGTCTTCTGCTTGGTTTGTGCTTCTAAATTACGAAGATTCCACCAACTGGCAGAGCCCAACTCAAGGCTTGCTACAAGAGAGAATGCTAGCGCAACAATAATATAAACTTAAGGGAATTTTTCAATGCAATACATAGTCATCATTCTTGTGAGTTTACAAACAAAGCTCAAATTTTTACTCATAGATTCATGACTACCTTCTCAGAACAGCAAGAATTACATGCTTCTCATTTTTTTTATCTCTAATAAAATATGCGATACGTTTGTTACGTCTTTTAATTAGAATAACATTTAACGTAAAGAAAACATTTTCGTATCATTTTATGAGTACAGTGCCATCTATAGGGAACTTTGGTCCAATTTATTTTCTTTAAGCAAATTCTAACTACTTCAGTTACAGATGGTCATCAAATTGATATATCAAGAAGACGATTTGCTCAAAAACGTGAAATTAACATCATAAAAATGATTCATTTTTTTATGTATACATGTTAATAAGTTTTGGTAACGATGCCTACAATTTGTTTAAATGAGGTAAAGCATGTTTCTAATACAAAAATTACAATTATGCATTGTTTCTTCATTGTGAAATTTTGTTAGGTTACATTATGTACGAAGAAATTCTTACCAGTACATTCGTACTTTTGATAGATTGTAACGTAGCAGGATTATGATTTATCAATTCAAAATTTTATGATGCGCTTCTAAATTCTGCCTTCAGAATGTGATTGATGGATTCAGAATATTCAAGCATTGTTGAATCTGTACGACCAACTATTCCCAACATTCTATAAGACAAATAAATTACCCTCATGAACTTAATGGACCATACAGCTATGTCACAAGATCTGAATCAAGAAATAAGATGCTTTTCAGTACTACAAATTGTAACTACGAACAGTTAGACAACACTTGGAGTAGCTTGTACTGTGTTGATATATCATATTAAGATTAAAGTTTTGCTGTGTTAGTTTGGGATATATTCAGCCACTGAAAATTAAGAAATATCTACCGTGGAATTAAAATATGTAGGAATTGTTAAATGGTTTCAGTCTCAAGAATATCAAATGTACCATCATTTTGAGCTCATGACGAAAGACGAAGTCGATAATTATCTTAACTATTATTCTCTAAACAACACATTACACCCGAGAAGACTATATTAGGAATATTTAACTTGTTTAAGTTAAAATATAGGATCTAAATGTTTGAATGGGAGACAGTTTAAAGTTCAAATTTTTTAATACGCACTTCACAGGTACAGATTATTACTTTTGGTTTGTGTTTTATAATAATGAGCGTGGTAAAATAGCAAAATTATGTAGTTGTTCCAAACATTCTCACTTAATTAATCAAGGCAAATCAGACATATTATCAAAGTGCAAAGTTTGTATCAATACAATAGTCTTGTACCGAATTATAATTGAATCATCTAAATTTCATAGTATTCAAGCATCCTATTTATCATTTCTTCACACCTTTTTAAAAGTTTTAACAATATTCATAATAGAAAGAAAATTCTGTTTTTATTTAAAATAACTTCTGAAACACAAATTGGGAAAATGAATTGGGCAAATATAAATTATATGCTAAGAAGAAACACTTAAGCGATTGTTCTCTCAAGGACAATTTTTGCATACGAGTGATAACTAAACTGGAATCTACAGGTTTAAGAGAATTCCGAACCACTACAAACATCTAATTCCACGGTGGGATTCAAAATCACGTACTGTTGCACCGATGTCCACTCTTCTGCTGGTTGGGTCACTTCTGACATGAAGCGAATATTCAAAAATAGCTACAAATTCCAAAGAGCCATGCCATAGAATTGAATATTTTAGAGTAATTATGAATACATTTCACTTGTAAGTAGTATTGACGTTTAAGAATTTTAACAGAAATGTTTTTTTTTAAGCCATTTAGATTAAACGACTTTATATGACAAACTCTAATATAATTTTTATTTGATTCACAAAGACAATTTATACAACAACGAAGACAAACGGCTACAAAATTTTGTTCGTACACATTTTTTGATTTGAGTGCATTGAAAATTTCTAATCGATAATTGTTTTCTCTTCAGATATCTTTTAACAATTATGGCTTAACTCTTTCGATCCTAGTTATGCCTGTTTTAAAGTTATACATCACCATGGCAACTCATATTTTGTCCTTTTCATAACCCGAGGGAAGCAATGCAAGTAGTGATGTCAAGCGCGATGTTTGGGGCTTGGTTGCTTAGGTATCGTCAGAAGGTAGTGAATACCGACTTAATAAAAGATTCACCAAAGGCGGCCGAGACAAATTAAATAAGTCATGGTCGCTCTGTTCTCCAGATGCGAAAGATCAGGTCTTCTGATTCCCTTCACATCAAACTAATAGAGTGCAGTGATTTGGGGCAACTGTAATTTCCCAATTCTTAGTAATTGTAATAAAAATGAATTACAAACAAAATTTAGTTCGTGGAATATATAAACTCATAATTTTCTATCTCACATGTAGTAAAATTACGAGTATTGTTTATTATGTTCAGTATGAATATATTTACAATTATAGTGACATGCGTCTCGGAACCTTTACTTTTATAAACAGAAAAATAATATCAAAAGAAATGCATAGTTGAATAAATTAAGATATTTTCACACAAAAACTGCTACTATAAATGTGACGTAATAAAAGAAAAAATAAGTAAGTAAAAAATAAAAGAAAAGTATTTATCAAAAATTAATAATTGGCTAAAATTTCTGATTTTGTATTCGCCACATATGGTACAAAAAACAAGAGCTTCAAATTTAAATGAAGTAATTTATTTTTTAAATGTTTTTTAAATAACACCCACACACAGACGCACACACACAACACAACACAAAAAAACTTTTTAACAATCAAACATGTTTTAATATATGAAAAATATCAACAATATAAATTTCTATACAAATTTCTTGACCATGCTTTGAAATCGAAATTCTAGGTTTTTAAGTTTTCTTTGTTTAAGTATTTAATTATCAAACAATGAATGCATTTTCAATGTGTTCATCTTAAATGATTAATATTTTGATTATTCCTTAATATTTAAATAATATTGCATATGATATCATCATAGAATGCTTTAAGCAATTCTCTATTTTTTCACTTTTAGACTGTATTTATTTTTATATATATCAGTAATTATGTTGAAATATATAATGTGTAAATTTTAAGCACAATCTAAAAAGATAATTCTCAAAATGAATAACTTCCAGTATAAAATAATTTTGGTTTCAATGTACATATTTTTTCATATATTTACCTGTGTATTTATATACAGGTTTTTAAAGTGTCACAGAAAAAGTTACCAAAATATGTAAAATGGAATTTTGAAAGTTGTGAGCCATTTTCCCCGTATTTTATTCCACATTTGATAAAGTAAAATTGTTGGTGCTGCCATCTGTTGTTTAATTTTCATAATTTGTTAAAATTCTTCAGTAATAAAATTGTAATATTTTTATAATGAAATTATAATGGACATACTTACTAATAATCTTCGAAAATCAATCTCACTGTCAAAAGTTATCGAAAATCAACTTCAATATTAAAAGAGGTTCCAGTATTTTGAAAAAATATTTCGAAGAAGAAAACAATATGTAAATATGTAGTTATTTTATTAAAAAATTCAACTTCATCTAAACTGATGCAAGTTTAAACCTGTAACTAATCATATTTTTAGGATATGTATATCTGTTTTATTTAATTCCACAAAAAAACGTAAATTTTAGCGAAATCACTAACATTTCAGGTTAATGATTTAGTTAGAGCTCATGTGGTATTTTACTGATCATAAGTAATTTTAATAACGTTTCGTTTAGTCTGAATAGCATAATTTGGATAGATTTAATATTGTTTGCATTGTTCTTTTTCCTTTTTTTTGTTGTTCAAACTTTAATAATTGAAATCAATCTAAATATAAACAAAACATGCTTAAATCATTATTCATTATTATAATCATCACAAATTAAGAAACTGTATTACGTTTATTTCTATAAAAATTAAAGAATTTAGCTAATATCTAAATAAAATTATTATTTACTAAATTTTAAAATAAAATTTTCATTTTTTTATATTTTTTCAAAATCAAATTAAGTAAAAGTCTCGTTTTGGAAATATAAACTTTTATTACACAATATAAACAGTTGGCCTATCAAACATTTAATTAGATGGGGTTTTAAAATAAAATTTAAAACTGTTGAAATTTTTATTTACTTTTGAATTCATGGTTTTAATTATACTTAGTGATATGTATAGTATTTTTACCTTGTTTAAAGTTTTGATATGTTTTCTTTCAAAATCACAGTTATTACTTTTAAGAAAGATTTACTTAATTTAACAACTTATTTATTTACAAATATAACTATTGAATGGTTAATTCTCAGGCCTTTAGTACAATTCATATATTTTGCCTTTTTCTTTGTGAATAAGTATTTTTAGATGTTCAGTATCATTTTATAGAGCCAATTTAGCCCTCATCTGTAAAAAGCAACCTAAGAGAGACATCAAACTAAAGCAAGCATTGAGAAATGATATATTATTTGAGGTCAAAAATCTATCCTTGAAAATATGTTCCCTGTGTACTTTTTCAGAATATTTTTGTTACAATTTTATTGTTAAAATAACAAGTTCGCAGTATTTAGAATTTACATTTTTATTATTTAAAATATTATTTAATTGATAAAATTACAATCACTGTCAATTTTTTTAAATGTTAAATAGGATAGAAAATATTTACAAAGAATCAAATTGTACTACATGCAATTATAATAAATTATTTTAAATTACTTATTACTATTTATTCTTCATAAAGCAAAGATAAGTTAATTATGAAAAGTATTTAGAAAGGAAGTTTAGTGTTTTGATGAATTTTTCTTGATGTTTGATATAATAATATTATAAGAAAAATTATTCTCAATTTCGAAAATCAAACTTTTGGATACATAAGTTAAATTTACAATTTTTCAAAACAAATAGTACAGAAATTTATATATTGTGAATATTTTTAATTTCAGTAAAATTTCTATATAATTTTCAACTAACTCAGTTTTCCCTAAGTGAAACAGTAAACTTATAATAAAAATTAAATTTACCATAAATTAAAATTTTTTAAATTTTTTATTGCTTATATTTTAACTAGAGTTTCTAAGCTGTAAAATTTACAACCAGATGGCAGCATTATCAATTATTTAAATATCGAGGTATCCTGTGGAATTCTTAATATTGAATTTGGAAGGTTTCGATCAAAATTAAACTTCAAAGCGTATAGATTTATGTATATGAAATATTTCTGATTCTTTTATTCCTTTTTATTTGAATTTCTTTCTTTCTTCAGTTTCTACATACTATTCACTTTTAATATTTAAATGTAAATTAAAAAACTTAGTTAAGTCTCAATAATATCGATAGGCGGCAGCACCAAAATTTTCTTAAAATACATATTATTTTTTACATTACAATTGCATTACATTACATTACATTACAAATACATATTATTATTTCTTAAAATACACATATTAAAATACATATTGAAAACTCTTTATAATAAAATACCATGAAGTATGAATAAAATGTAGTCAAAAATTTCGGTAAGATTAATCATCTGATTTTTTTGTGAATCATTGAATTGTGCTGAGAATCTTTTTTTTTTTTTTTTTTGGCATTATTTTATTAATCTCTAAAATAAGAATTGGAAAGCTTGAGCTTTTTGTATAAGTTTCTTTTTTATTTGCGAGTTTCCACCTTCTTAACTTATTTATTCTGATCTGAGAGTTTAGAAAACAAATACCATGAGTATATATATATATATATATATATATATATATATATATATATATTAAATTTCACTTAAAATACAATCTGAGCTGTTCCACCTGAATTAATATTAACAAAATGAAAATTAAATATCTTATTTTTTATTATTTTACTATTTTATTTATTATTGTATATATTATTTTACTATTCTTTTTGATAAACAATATAAACAAAAGAGCTTGCAAAACATTCATGTTAAATTTTTGATAAGCATCCTTAAAAATGACGCGCTAAATTTGTTAACATACAAGATTAGATTCATGTTCTCAAAACATGTAATCATTTATTCAGTATCTCTAAATTTGGATAATATGATTAATTTATGGAAATAATTTTTACGTGATCTAATTTATTTTCTATTTAAATGAATACTGTATGACGTTCACGCTAAAAAAATATTCTTACTTCAAAGAGATGGATAGTATTTTATGACACCGGTGTCGATATTTGGTTCATTTGATGAGATTTTCTAAAATGATTGTTCTCTTTCTCCACAGTTGCAATAACAGATGAACGCGATGAGCACCGTGGATACCATTAGGTTGAATGAGTCAGATATCATCCACTTGGTGGAAGCCTACCTTGACTTCCGAGGCTTCCACATGACCTTGGATGCCCTTGAGAGAGAAACAGGAATCCTCAATGCCCAATACTCAGAGGAAATTCTGATTTTGAGGCGCTTCATCCTGGACGGGCATTGGCAGGAAGCTGTTAAGCATATCAAGACTCTGCCCCTGCAAGAAACCGATCTCAGACTCATGGTATTCGAAATCATGAAACAGAAATACATTGAACTTATTTGCGTCTACGAAGAGGTATGGAAACATATTTAAATTTGAAAGAAAGTCAATTGCTGAAGTTGTTTGCTCGAAACGACTTACATAGGAGATTCCATTCCCCGAATTATTTTATTTAATTACATTTTTAGCCCTTTTTGTTTGTTTTATTTAAATAGTACAGAACACTGCTAAAAGGTGGCGTAAAGCAAAATATAATATCTCATAAATAATCGAACTTTTTCATAAAATTATCCAGCATGGTAAAAAGCAAATTTTATTTGAAGATAGTATTTAACATGGTTCAGGGGTAATATTAAGGTTAAACGAAATATCTGAGATCTCATTTTGATCACTCTTACACAAAGAGATTGGATACTGATGTTTGGTTTCGAATAAAAATCAGTTACAGTCAGTGTTACAGCCGCGAAAGGTGCATGAACGCCATTACGCGCATGAATACGCGTTATGATATTATTCCCATGAAGACGGTGCAGTATCTATAGAATGCTTTTCTAAAAAGATATTCGAAAATGTTACAGCTATTATATGTGGTCTGAGCATCCATAACGAGTCTTTAAAAAAGTATAATTAATCACTTCAAAATTAATAATCATTATTTTATTCTTAAAGATTTCAATAATTATCAACTTCTTTTTTTCTCAAGCATGAATAATCAAATAATAAATATCGATGAAATTTCAGTAATTTCAAAATTTTCTCTTTGAACAACTGTAATATAAATATTAAGTAGAATAATAACTATAAAAATAACTTTGTCTGTAAGACAATTAGCACTGAAATAAGAGTATTAAAAAGAAAGCAGTTAATTATTTTTTTTTATTATTTAAAATTACACTTTTTGTAGGTTATGTATATATCTAGGTGTGTTATATATATACATCTTGTGGGTTATATATGTACATCTGGATAGTTAAATATTCATCCCTATAGATATGTTACATACAGATTGATAAGTTGAGGCTGATATACAGTACTGAAGTAACTATATTATTGTGCAACTTTACAGTTATTTGATCATGTACTTGTCATCTGAAAAAACTATATTATTGTGCAACTAAATGTCTAGATAAAAATACCTAAATATTGTTCATTTAAGGTGAACAACATTCCAGCTCCCTTAAAAAATATTATTAAGCTAACTCGCCTTTTATTTAAATAGTATGTGCATACATACGTATGCATGTACATCTATTATTAAATATTCCATACATTTGTATGTTTGTATTGTACAAATAGCTGTCCGATTTAAAAGAGGTGTGGTTTAATAAAGTACGAAATAATGAGGTTTTTCTGTAATTACATATAACTCTAAGACTTTCATTTTTGTTCTTTTTAGAAATTTTCTCTTCGAGTTAAAACTTAAATATTATTAATTTCTAAAATACGTATAAATTAATAAATAGTTGATGAATTAATAAGTTCCTAATGATTTCTGAATGCAAATTTTTCAGTGTGTGTATAAAAATTAATACATAATTACAAGAATCACCTTCAGTGACCTAGGATAAAATTAGTTGCCTTGTTTCGTCTGATATCCACCCACGAATCGCCTGAATAGATGTCTATGTCACAGAAACGTAGTTCGACGAAGAAAATAAATTCTACAAAAACTCATTAGTGCAAAAATTAATAATACATTTTGTTAAATACTGAAATATAATCGAAAGAAACTATTATAACCTAATGTAAGGTATATATTGTTTCTATACAGGCTACTATTAACTAATCATATCAATCATAGACACAATGCACACTATTAATATAAGATTTGTAAGCCTTTTTGGTAAATCATAATTTTTATTTGATTACGAATCAGTAATAAACTTTTAGTGTATCATAATTTTTGATTGATTTCAAATGATTTAGCTTGGAAATGACCTCTACAATGATCTTGGAAATGCCATAGCAGTTTGTTTTTCTGAGATGTCTTCTTACTGTTCATGCCCAATCGAGTATGAAAATTTGAGAAAGTTGGCGAGTCTTACGAATTTATCGCAAGATCCCAAATACAAAGATTGGAATCCTTTCACCTCTAGAAGGAAATGTTTTCAAATGTTACTTTCAATTTTACAAGAAAATCTTGAGAAAGAGAAAAATTGTCTTCCTAGATCTGAAGAAGGGGAACAAGCACAGAATATAATGAACTCAAACCGCTTTACTGACCTTCTCGTAAAAGGTATTCTGTATGAATCGAGCGAAGAATATTGTCGCCATAAAATGAATATACCTTCTGGAAAGGCTGCCTTTAAATTTGGCACATTGACACCAGATCTAGCAATGCTTGGATCAAATTTGAGTTTGTATTCTTGGATACAATCCGTTCCGAAATCAACTCTAGCCCACCCTTTCTTGAGAAAATCCCTAAATGTGCAAGTAGAAAATATAGTACGTCCGTTATTTAAATTGAAGTGGACAGAAAAAATTCTTCAGAATTCTGGTGACATCCCCGATGATGTTACTGGATCACACAAAAGACCAAAGAGTAGTAGTCAAGAAGTGAAGGAGCAGTTCTGGAATAGAAAGATCGAGAACAACTTGATTCTGGATGCACCAGAAATCCTGAAAAGAGCTGAAGCCGTGATAGATAGATGGGAAAAGCGTAACTGCAACCGTAATGCTCATGACTCGTCCAATACTATCAAGAAAATTCCAACCTCCAAATTTTCCGTAGGTGCCTATACTGCAAATGAAGTAAATATTGACACACTTGTACAAAATACAGCATCAATTTGGGATCCGAACACAAGTTGCAAAGTTACTTCTTTTAATTCTACTCAAGATGAAATTTCAGAGCAGGGCAAAATAGATCATACGAAAGAAACCAAAAGCAAACTCAAATTGAGCAGCACTGATCATTCCAAATTGTCCAAAAGCTTCAACGATATGTTTGAAGAACTTTCTACTCAAGAGCCTCTGGCCGAAATTGATGAATTTAACACTCCCTTAACCGATCAGTCTAAGCTATCGGATTCACAGTCTGAGTACAATAATAAAGAAGGCTTTAATGCATACACTTCAACTAGTCCAAATGGAAACGATGGATTTAGTGACGAACAGCAAAGTGTTAGAGATTTGTTAAAAGCTAAAGAGGATCTGAGAGAGCAATTGTTAAAAATACTCACTTCCAATGGTAATGGTAATGGTGAGGAGATCTTTTCGGGAGTCTGCAGCGATTCGGATATTTAACATTAATTTCGTTTTGGTTAATAAAATGAAAGAAATGTGTAATTGAACATATAAGTACTTTTTTGCATTGTAATTTTCTCAGCTATCTCTAATAATATTTCTGTCTCTTAAATTCAGAATTTAAATTTCATTCCATGATTTATAAAAATACTATCTGAATTTCAAAAAGTATATGATTATATTTAATTATATTATGTTTATATAAATAAAAATTATATTTCTATCAATAAAGAGTAATTTGCATTGCTACGAGAATAATTTATAAGAGATCACTTGATATTTTAGGCAAAAAAGAAAAACTTACGTATACCAGTTTATATGGGGACAGACATAGAGACAATGCCTGTATCTGTTTTCTTGATTGAGTAGCTGTGAGTTGTGAAGCATACATCCTGGTTAGGTGGTCAGCCTAACGCGGAACCCCCAGTATTCAGTTCCCAAGATGATTAATGTTCAGTTTTACCAACCCACTGAAGGGGTAAAAGGCTGAGCCGACCATGGCCAACCCGAGGACACAGCTGTGCTGGTTAAGAACGTAAAACGGTGCCCCTACGCCATTGAGACTTCTATAAATATATATAAATTCATATATATATTGGTTCTTAATGGTCGATCTGATATTTAATAAGAGTAAACTTTGCTTTTTTAAAATTTTAAGTTAATTTCTTTTATTTTATCAATCAAAAAAATGTGATGATTAAACAAGTCAAAATTTCTCAATGACCTTATATTTCAATTGACACATTATTAAGTAAAGACGATTACTGTTCCATAAGAATTTTTTTAGATAAAATGATTGAGCATATGTGAAAAAAAATTTTATCCAGAGAACAAATTGTCAATAACTTAAAATGTCTTACTTCAATGCGATAATTATAATTTTTAAAGAAAAAAGAATTCAAACGAAATTATAATTTCATTAAATATTTGAACTAAAAAATTTGATAAAATAAAAACAGAATAGTTTTATTGTTTCTTATTTATTGCAATTATTTTCAAGAAATGTTAATAGAATTACCTTTCTCTTCATTTTCTTAAATGAGTGTGTATTTGTTTTGTAACTTAACGCATTTTTATTTCTAAGACCGGTTGAAAATGCCACCCCAAAAACGTTAAACCTTAGGCGTTTAAATTATTTTTATCAATCAAAGACAAACACCGTCAAGCAAACTAATTTTAAGCCAAAAACCGTCATGACGGATCAATGAACTTTATGTTTTTTTGTACTGATGTCTTATTAAAATTATCGAATGAGCATTTAGTGATTATCTATGATTATACTAAGACACTCTCAGTATACGCAATTTAGAATCTTAATCGATAGAGAAGAACAATATTTCTGTGAGAACTGTTTTTCTAAAAACTTTCGGACAGTATCAGCGAATGTGCATCATAAACCACGAATTTAACTTGTATAATTCGTATTTATACAAATATCTGTACCTAACCAAGTCGAACTTGTGATAGTTAATCACTTTATTGTTAATTCTGGAATATGTTTTTATGAGATTTATGTGAAAATATAAAAATATGTTGTAGTACGTGGTAGTTTTCATAGACTTATACATATTTAAGTTTTCATTTCATTTCCTCGGCATTTCATTTTGTAGGAAAATATTGATAAAATGAAAAATCCTCGAACATAAAAGAAAAATATCAGCCACAACAATTTCTCGATGTCCTTCAGTAATTCACCTAATTAAATCCTAAAATGTTTAAAGAAGGTGCCAAAATTCCAAGAAGCTAAAATTGCAATTGAAATCTTCGTGAAAATGTAAATAACTATCGAAATATCCTGTTGCAGCGCCCTCTATTAAAATGTAAACAAAGCACAATATGAATAATCAATGAAATCAAGAGATGATGATTCCTTCCTTCGCTATTCCATTGCGGAAGAAGAAAAAAAAGTAAGTGAAGAGGTAGGCCACTGCGTTAGATGACCAGAAAAGGAGAAAACTTGAGCGCGACGTCACCCACACGTCCTATTTCGGCGAGGCCTTCACTTTGACCGCGAAAGTGTCACAAAGGGACTTAACACACATAAAATATTGGTAATTGTAGGTCTACGAGTCTTTTCTTGTAAGAAACTGATGAAATAACCCAAGAAAGTTTTTCGTGATATGGCGAATTCGAAAGATTCTTAACGATACAAACTACCTCAATCATATTTATGCAAGAATATTGAAAATAAAAACTAAAAGCAGATATTATCTACTTTTATACTAAATTTATAATAAAAAATATTTTTTTCTAATTTAATAATAAGAAAAAGAATAAAACACAAAAGAATAAGTATAATTAATTATTAGCTAATAAATGTAAAACGGCCATAAAAATGTTTAAGATTATTTTACTCGAAGTTCATACAAATGAACCAAGTATATTTAAAATTATTAATTAAGAAATATATTTATACAAATTAAAATTAATTAATAAAAGTATATTTTCAAAGAAAAAATATGGTTGTACAAATTACTTATTTTATTGATAATATTTATTTCATTGCTTATTACAAGGAAAATATTCTTACGGACATTTATCTGTAAATTTTTTTGACACTAATTTTCTTGATAATTTTTTTTCTTTCTTATTTTCTTTCAAAACAGAATAATAAAAAAAATTAAAAATTGACATGCAGAGTTAAGAAGATACAGATGTTACTCGTGTTAATTTCATCGATTCATGTGCGGAATATCAAAATAAAACAGAGTAATGCCATTATTACATTATACTCTTCAAAATTACAGTTAATTAATATTTTTCTCTATAAATCATTTCAATCTAATTTTAAAAATCAAGTAATTTAATATTGCATTTAGTAATTATATCAATTATCATTTCTGTTAAGTTTTAAAAATAATTAAACGAATAAATCAGAATTTAATTTTCCATTCTTTTAATGAATAATTTTTTAGAACATCTGAGACATTGCTACATTTTAAATTTCGAATTAAAAATTTTGTAGTTTGTATATATATATATATATAAGTTAGGATTTAAAAGGTTTGAAATGTATGCATGGGTAAAAAGGGTCTACAAATTTATAGCTCTTTTTTAGCAAGCCGATGTTGGACAAATACATTTTTTTATTCATTATAATAATTTTTGTCCATTATTTTTAAAAGTAATTTTATTTTTTTTATGTTTTTTTTTCTACAAAAATTTTTGTTTAAACTTTGATATTTTTCTAAATTATTTGCTATTTTTTATTGCTTTTCTATAGCAAGTTATTTTTTATTTTCAATATCTTTCTGCTCTGACCAGTTATTTTAAATTTTCTTTTCAATATTCAATATAATGGTTTCCATCGAAAATTTATTTTACATGTTTAATATTTCTTATGATAACTAATTCATATATTCCTAAGAATAATTTTTGTTAACCTTTTCTCCTAACAAAAATCTTTTTTGATTCAAATGGCCAAATACTTTTATAGAATGATTTACTGTTAATTCGTCAAGTTGAAAATATTCCTAATTATTTGAATATGAAATACGAATTCATTTTTCTTTTCTTAATATGAATAAGTGTCTTCAATCTTAGATTTTTTTCTTTTTTTATAAATGAAAAACTAAATTTTTAAATTATCTTGTAATATATGCGCAAAACTTGGATCTAGATAACTCACGATTAATGTGCTCGACCAATAATAGATTCGTTTGATATTTTCCATATACAATCAGTTTGACATTTGTTAAAATGAATGGTCCACAATACTTGTAAAAATATTAATTTGTACTTTAAACATAAATGATCTAATAATGTTGTTGTTGCTACTGATTCCATTTGGTACAGCATTGTTACACCAGATCCAAGAGCCCTCAATCCTCACAAAATCAAGAAACTGCATGGGATTCGGAAGAAAATAATCCTTAGTAAATCCCAGACACAAAAGAAGGTG
This sequence comes from Latrodectus geometricus, assembly GCA_026290005.1. NCBI lineage: Eukaryota > Metazoa > Arthropoda > Arachnida > Araneae > Theridiidae > Latrodectus > Latrodectus geometricus. Next base: position 317,561 of record JAPDSC010043486.1, read on the forward strand.
TTGGGGTCTTGCCTGGTCAGCACCGTTTTTACAACAGGCAAAATAGAGCTTACTTTTTGCATTAAATTTAAGGCTACTTAGAAGGCCATTAGCAAATATATAATGTGTAACCTGGTCAATTCTAGAACCCTTGAAAGCAATTGAATCACCACCAGAGTACCAATCATGAGCAAGTGGAATGTTCCATCTCTTTTTCTAATAGGAAATGCTACTTATTTTAGGTGAAAGCAGCATCAGTTGGCAAAGGATAAGGAACGCCTTTCTAGCTAGGGCAACCGCCCTCTCATTTCCAAGGATATCGGGATGAGAGGGAATTTACTGCAATTGTATGAGGAGTGAGAAAGCTGCACGAGCAGACGAAGGACGGAGGTTCCGACCCTATCACGCATCCAAGTGCTGCCCGTAACAATCCAGACATCACCAAATCTAATTATGTTATTATACTCATTTCTTTGCAAAGAAAGTAACGAATCTTTTTAAAATATTAAAAAGACACATTCACATTTTAGATTAGTGTATAACACAAGAAACTCCTGTGCTAAGAAATGATGGCACCACCATTTCTTAGACTTAATATTTGTGCATTAGAGTTGTACCCGGTTTCTGATGAATCAGAATAGACTCAAACAAATACTTAAATTTATGAATTTTAAATAAAAAATTTTATGTGATAAAATATTTTACTTATAAAATTATCTACTTTATTCTGTTGATTATATGTTATTTTCATAAGAATTGCTATTTAAAGGTCTAAGAGGGAATTTTAAAAAAGTATCAAATCAGTACTAATTATTTTGAATCAATTTTTGCACAGAATAAAAAAAATCTCCAATAATTAGGAAAGATTTTATTACATACATTATTTATGGTATTAAAAAATGCAAAGTATGATTATTTTATGCTATTAAATTTTGTTTAAACACACATTTAAATTTTTAATGATCTAATTGACCTTTAAATATGATTCAAAAAACATTTCTCGTTTAATTAAAATATTTTTCACTGCATTTCAAAGATATGTCGAATATAAACTCATATAAATATTTCAAAAATGTTCAATAGTCATAAATCCGGTATCTTTAACAATCTAACAGATGTAACAGTTAATTCTTTGACCACCGATTCAACAGTTCGTGGGTTCGAAAACCATCTTGGTTTTGTATGTATGTAGTGGTTCAGAATGCAGTTTTAAACAATTGGTTCTGGACTCATTAATCCTTGTCAGCAAGAAATAGCCCCATTGACTCACAAACAAATCAATCATCAAATCATTGACTACTAAAATTGTTACACCAGAAAAAAAAATGCATGCAACAGAATGATATTCATTGCTTTCATGAATGTCAGAGGTATGGATTCTAAGCGTGTAAGAGATGAGCTCTCTTACAATAATATTACTTAGGCATGAAGTGGTATGTTTTGGGCACAATTTATGAACAATGCCAAAGTGCATTGACTCCTCCACGTGTTCCACACATAGTCATGAACCAATACTGCTTGCAAATATGTGATTTTTCAAGAAGCAATACTATGGTAAGAAATTTAATTAAAACACAATTTTGATTGCGTTTCAGTAGCCAAATCTGTTTCTTATATCAACTATGCAACAATTTTCTTAGCAGATTCAAACGCAACTTCTTTTTGAGAAATCTGCATAAAAAATGGCTTTTATAAAGATTGTGGTTGCTTATACAGTTGCTTGCTTTGTATTATGCTTTGAAAATTTAATATTTGCATATAATGATATGATTTTTATCATACGAATTTCATGTTCTAAATGTGCCCTCTTCAATGTGTGCCAATTTTAAAGTCTTTTTATTTATATAAAATGGTTGCTATAAAGTTATGTATATTTACGAATATATAAGTATTGGTTTTATACGTAAATGTTTTTATGTGTTGTGAGGGAAACTAACTAATATTCGTGTTATATTTTCTATTTATAGGAAAATTAAAACAATTTTATATAAATGATGGTTTTGGAAAGGACTCATAACTTTGAAAAGGTGTAATTTAGTTCAATAAGAATTACTGAAAGATAATCTCATAATATATAAGAGACTGAAAGTTCCCCAAACTAAATCATTGAATTATGTTAAAATTTATTAACATAATTTTAAATTCTCCATTTTCAAAATTCCACCAAAACAAATTCTTTTAGCTATTCTAATTGCATATAACATTATTTTAATTATAAAATATTATAGCCTTTTAACAGGTATGCATATTTATTGCGAGTTCTTCATATAGCAATTATTTTAGAAAATAAAACCACATGCCTTATCCTCATGTGTTTATTCATTTTCCGATCGTTATTTTACGACGGTCCCTGGTTTCCATACAAGTGTTGGGCAACAAGGACCACTCTTGTTGTCCTCCACCCTTGTAGTGCCCACGTGCTGTTTTCGAATCGAGAATGAAAGAAACCGTATATTCGAAGTCAGAATAAACACCTAGAATTCGAATAGGGACGATTTCTTGGAAAAGTGCTGCCATGGATGAAAAACTCGCTCGGAAAAGAATCGATGGACTGTTCGGAGATCGGCGACACAAATATGTCGTAATTTGCGAGGAAGGGGTCTTTTTGCATACGGATAGACCTGATTTTTCGATTCATCATCTCGAGGGTATCGACGTAAGTATTCCATGTTTTTTTTTTTTTATTTATTTACTTTCCTGCAACTTTTATGGAGTGGTGGTATTCATATGTTACTTTGCTAAATTAGACTTGTAAGTAATGAAAAGGATTTAAGTAGGATGTTTGAGTCTATTTATTTTATGCTATCCGAAACATAAAAATGGGCTAAAATAATCCTAATTCCTTTACGTATTTTAGTAGTTTTATTAGTTTCCATGAACGAACGAATTTTAAATTTTCAACACAGTCACATTCATTGAATGGAAACATCATAGAATGAAATGCTCTTATTAAAAAAATTATGTGTCCGACGTAATTTTTTCTCCAATAAAAAGTTCAAGGATTCCGTCGTATCCATGCTGCATTTTATAGGTGTGTTGAGCCTCTGTTGAATGCATTTATTGCATGAAGATTTTGGCATGCACATCTGTCAGGGTGAGTGCTTGGGAGTTTCCTCTTATGACGCATGAATGTGATCCATTATTTATGAAAAGTTCATGCAGAAAACATTATATTCAAAAAGAGCCTTACAATAGCTTTCAGCTGTTAGAACATCCACTGCAGAAGATCCTGCGAATTTATGCATAAATACGTACGTAACGTAGGATGCACCCCTTTTTAAAGCAATTTTAAAGCATTCGCCTGCACTAACTCATTTCAAAAATTTATTTGTTAAGTCAACTCCCAAATATTTTCCTTAACTTATCGCGCTGAATCAAAATGTTTTATTTAAAATTAAATTTAATACGTTTTAGAAAAACCATAACTGGAACATTGTATTCTCTTGCACTTTTTCTCTACTCAAATACAGTAACAGTAATGAAATTCTATAATGCAAAATGAAAATGAATTCCTTACTTTTCCGCAAAATTCCCCTCCATTTATTGGACATCTCTAAAATATATCAAATTATATATTAACCAATAGAATTATTTTATTCAAACAAGTAGCAAGTTTTACTTATTTAATGAAATAATATATGTTTATATATATAATAAAAAAATATTTTATTGTATAAGAGTAAATGTATAAAAATATTTACTCTTAACGAAAAAGTACTCTAAAAGTATGAAGAGAAGTTAAAAATGATAGCAAATGTATGATATTTAAATGACTCTCAGAAATTAATATCTGGATTTAATTCGAAAATATTATTTTTTCAATTGATTGTTCTATTATTTTCCAACTTTATATTTAAAAATCTTCTAACATTTATATAATTTAAATCAACCTATTAAAATAAAAGGTTTTTAATTAATTATAAGATTTACATAAATAATCTTATATCATTTATATACATCAAATAATTTTTTAAAATGTAAAATAATTGAAAAAATATTTTTTAACGTTTTAAATTTAAAAAAAAAGAAAAAAAATTGAGAAACTATAAAAAACTGCTTTTTTATGTAAACAGGCTATTCATTTTTAATTAATATAATTTGCTAGCGAATGACGTTCAAAGTTATTAATTTTTGGCAGACAAGCCTCAATCACGTCACATAAAATATTTAAATTAAATAATATATAATTATTTCATGCTATATATATATATATATGTTGAAGACAATAATATTTCATTAATTTCAAAAAATTATGTTATCAATCAATTTTATACAAGATTATTTAAAATGGGATACTTTGAGAAATTAATAATCTCTTTAGATAAAGTTGAATCGAATTTTTGCGAAATAATTCAATTTTCTATATTTCGACTTAATTTATTCCTCTAATGTTCTTCCTCTTCAATCCATTCATCATAAGTGATGTAAATGAATATTATTATACAGATATTTCTTGCTAACTGGAAATACACTCAGTTTATTTACGATACATGAAACAATTTTCTTGTAAGAATTTTGAAGCACTTTCAAACAATTAGCGAATATTTGAATTTTAAATTCAAGAGAAAATATTCCTAACCATCATTTATTGATATTTTTTCACAATAAAACCAATTTTGATTTTTTTTTTCAGTTATGAAAACATTAGTCGAGTTAAATGAGTGATTAAATAAAAAAAATATCTTTTTAAAGAAATGAATATTTCAGTTAAAAATAAATATTCATTGAAAAATCATCTCATTTCAAATTGAAAAAAATAAATAAATCGCTAAACTATCAGTTAAGAATGATCGATCAAATGTTATTGGAAAAAAAATCACATGTGAAATACTGAAGGGAGAATATACGGGAATCTATCTGAACGACCACGAAAATAAATTGAAGAAAAACTTCATGATCTCTACAAATAAAATACACAGGAACAAACACAACATTTAAATGTGATTTTTTTTTCTATTTGAGAGAACGAAATCATCTCCCTGTGCTACAAGAAACGCATGGCCCGAAGGTCAAATTTGATTACATCAATTATTTCAATGATTAATTAAAATTTCTAGAAATATATACTTTTTACTAAGTGTAAAATTAAAATTCCAGCTATATTTATAAATACATAAAAAATATGCAAACAATATTATTTTATCTAATTCCAAATTGAATTTAAAATAAACAGAACTCTAAATCATTTATATTAAAACTTATTAATTAATTTTATTATTATATTCCATTTATTATCTTCAAAAAAAAGAGTTATTGCTTTTTTTTTTTTTATAAAATAATGCAGTTTTTAATAAGTTTCATATTAAATATAGGTGTACTTAAGAAAAAAATATTTTCCATACATTAATCGATTTCTCAAACTTGATAGCTTAGAATGTTTTACTGTTCTTTATTAGAATTGTGTGTCAAGTTATCACCTTGAAATGAACATCCATCTATAAACTGGTATCGCCATCTATCGTTATGCTTTTGAAGTATTTTATTGAATGGATTCAAATTTATCATAATCATTCTACTATCTCTATTCATTTAATATAAATAATATCATAAAAATTCTATGAGCCTTCCATTTTTTAAAATATTTGATTACTTCTTTGTAAATCTTAAATAAATTAATTTAAGTAACTCGAAAAAATAAAGATTGTTTAAGTTTATGAGTGAAATTTTAACAGAAGAATATTTACTCTAGAAATAATTTCTTTTCTAAAATTTTTCATCAAATCATAACACATTGTAAATGCTACAAATCATTATTTTTATAAATATAATATAGTTACAACTACGAAAATCAAGATGTTTCGAAAGAAAATTTATTATTTTGAATTATGTTATTTTTTGTGTTTTGCGGAAAAGGATCAACACTTATTTTATTTGTTTATTGTTATTTACATATTAAAATACATCAATATTTCCAGAAAAATCCATTATCATTTTCTCCGAGATTATAAATATTTTAAGGAAACATAAATTTTATTTAAATTATAATTCGTTAAATTTGCTTTAAATTGACAAAAAATATATGATATGTAAAACGGAATGATTTAAAATATAAATCCATTAAAATTAAATACTTTAAAATTAAAATATCACATAAAATGCATTTTTCTATTAACATTAATAATGGCATACAATTTTAAAAATATTAAAGATGTGTCAAAGCTAGAAATATATTAATAATTATCATAGTTATTACGATAATTATATAAGTTACTATAGTTATGATCTATTTGTATTAAATCTGTAACGATCCTCATTCAATGTATTTTAAAAGCATTTATTCAAATGCTCAAAGTTTCCCAGCATATTTGACATCCATGGGCTGCTAATTAGTTTTTTTATGAAAAAAATGAAACCATTTTATGAGCATATGGAAGAATTAAAGTTGCCCAAAAACTCTACTCAATAAATTAGAATAAGAATAAAAATATATCATCGCTTAAAAATATGAAATTCTTACCATATTCAGAAGTTTATATGAACACAACAAACTACACTACTGTATAAGTTCTGTTCTTAGTTTACGTAAATTTTCTTTTGCCATGTAATAACTATTAAACTTTGCTTTATTTTAAATACTTTTCTTAAAATTTTATATGAGTGTGAGTACTAAATGATGCCACGAATGTTTCATTGAATCAAATAATTTCTGAATTTAATTCTTAAAAGTGTGAAGTGATTTTCATGAATAGTGTGGAAAATGGTTAATGATTCAACATTAAAAAAAGAAGCCGAGTAACAAAAGTTTATGAAGCAAGTGAAAGTTAACTAAGCAAATGACAACGGTATTCTATTGAAGTGAGGTAAAGCCTCTTACATTTTGTATATATTATTTATTTGATTAAGATTGCGATTGTAGTCATCTCAATAATTATGACAACATTTGCTCTTCAAGAAAAATGAATAAAAAATATAAAAAAATGACCCAAATATAATTTTATTTTGTATGAACTGTTAAGTATTCCCTTCAGAAATAATGGAGATAAGATTATCTTGAACTAACAGTATTCTAATAAAAATGCTTCTGGGTTCGATTTCCCAGGTATATTTTTATTTGTATTATTTATGATTTTGAGGATAAATTGATTTCAAAGATACTTTATAATCTTTATTTGTTATTTCGAGTACCAAGTAATAAATTCATGGTAAAATAAGTTGTTTTGATCATTGACCAGTAATACAGGCTAGATAACAGAATTTTTTTAAATAACTTTCTTTTACTATCGAAATTCCTCTGCCAATTAAAATGTAATCATTTCATACAAAATTAAATTTTAGTCTTCATTTATACACAAATTTAAATTATACAAAATTAAATTCTAACAGAAGAGGATTTAAAGCTTTTAACATCCACAGCGTTTTATACTCTTGGGAGGAATTTCTGTTTCCTATATATGTATACATGTATTACATTGGAAAAAAATAAACCCATAGATCCCTAGACGCTTGAAGCTAGAAACCACAAGAAGATTACCTAATGTTCAAATTTTACGTTAGTAACTTAATCAAAAAGAGATTCAATTACCGAATTAAAAAATCTTGATTCAATTTTTTTAAACATATGCATAAAGGAGTTGATCTATTTTCATTCTTCTACTTTTATATAAAAATATATTTCAAGTTCAAAATTCAATTAAATAAAAACAAAATTAAAAGTAGTTGCCTTATAAAATATCTGCCAAACCTTTTAAAAGAAAAAAAAAAAAATTAGAAACTGAAGTATAATTACATAGCACTGGCCTCCGCATCCTGTTTCGGAAAGGTGTTGCTCCCTTGTAAAGAAGATAATACATACGAATCTCCATTTAAGAACAAAAATAGCATGTTAAAATTTCAAAGGGCTTAAAGGAATTCCGCGGGAGTTGAGTTTCAATTTTGAGATAGATTGTGTTGGTTCAAATACTGAACTTCTCACTTGACCGTGATTCATATGTTCCAAACAGTTATCTGTGGTTTAAGTCTTCTGGCAACAAGGATAGAAAAAGGAACATAATAATATTTTTCATTCATATGATACATTTTGATAGACATTATAACCACATAAAATATCGTACAAAAATTATCTTTCAAAAAAGGAACAAATTAAAAGGATTTAAATATAAAAGGTATTCTATACCGGGTTTTGAAATATTTATTACGGAATTTGCATATTAATTAATACTGAAATTAGCTCAGGCTATGATACAGTTTAGCTTCAATTTTCAGTGATCTTTTTCTTTAAATTCAAATTAGTTTTAAATCACAGCTAAGTAATTATCGTTTCTTTCCAGAATGAAACGTGTTTAGAGGTTCATCAATAATGTTTAGTTAAAAAAAAAATCTATGAGCTAAATCCTTAAGCAAAAAAATGAGAGAATTTTGTTAAGTTATCGACATTAATTTTGAAGGTCAGGTTAACAACACTTTGAATGTCAATAATTATATCTTAATTTAAAAAGTAATTTGTAGTTACTTTTCCAGAATTTACAGTATCCGTGTCATCAGTATAAATCTTTTCCTATGCATTGGATGAGAAAATATTATCTCTACAAAAGCATTCCACATTCGAAAAACATTTTCATCTCCTACGAAATTGTTTTAGAACTTTGGGAACTACATTTAGTCCAATGTCAAATTTCCAGTGGACAAACAAAGTTTTGACCACTAGAAATTAAAATTTGTTATTAATTGATTTACAATTAATAAAGTCTGAAAAAATATGAATCTACTAAATAGCAATTGATAATTTTTGAAAATATAAGAAACGTACTTTGTTTCCCAAAGAAATGAACTATGTTAGCATCTATATTGAAATGTGGACACTCACTCACACATGTGCTATAATTAAAAATACACCTAAATCATTTGGTCCTATCAGGCAATCTGCCTGTATGAAAATGAAAGCAGAGATTAAATAAAAAAATCTTTTACTTCAGTTTAAATTTCTTACTGTGGATATTATAGTTTAATAAGTGATATTTATAATTTTCTCGTGACTATTTACAACTGCGTAGAAGGAAATTTACATGATTATCAGCATATAATCATACTTAAAACTTGGTAGTAATTTGCTATGCAATTATGTTTAATATTATAAATTTATCTTTTGGGAATTACCAAAAACTTATATTGAGATATCTTAAATCGAATACTTTTACAGAAAAAAAATATTTTATTCTTTATAAGAAATTCGATATTAATAAAATTGGAATCAGTAATATCAAGTTCATTTTCTTCAATTGAATATACTTGAGCGTCAATAGATGCTCAGATACAGTGTCCAGGAATGAACTGCATTAACTACAGAGTCTTTGTTTAACTATGTTTAATTATTATTACTGAATACACTAACCATGGACGACAACTGGCTTAAAGCAAACTATATCTATGAAATACTAAACTAAGTATTTCTGATGTCTTTTATTAATGTCTTATATAACGTTTGACGATGTGAATCTGATTCTTTCTAAGCAGAAAACCTATCATATTAATGAGACTTGTGCAAGTTAACAAGATATGACTTCATAACTCCTCATGGGTTTCTTGAGGAACTTTTATGCGAAAAGAAGTTCAAATATGGACTCCATCACTTGATCATGACTCAAATTAGCTGATAATAGCTGATGTTTATTGATTTCAAATAGGAAAGAAACGGTAAATGGAAAAATAATGAAAAAAAAATCTTCATACTATAAATGGGTTTTTTGGTATGGTATTTCTGCATTTGTGTTGCACAAATGATATGGATCTCTAGAAAAAGATATTCATAGATCAAAATTGCACTTTGTACAATTATAACCAAAAATCCTTTCCTGGGACACACTAAATTATTGAGCTTCACTGCTCACATGTAAGTATAAAAATACAATTTTGCTATTTTTTACCATCAACTACATGAAGATTATAATTTTTTATGTATCTTCAGAATGATTTCACTTTATTCTAGTAAAAGTTGGTATAAATAAAGTTTGAGAACCCATAAATAAAGTATGTGATTGATGCAATATATTCTCCAAATGTATGATAAATATATTTCATTTCATTGTGCAACACTAGTGCAACGTTAACCCTTATATCAAAATTACGGAACTATTACTAATCAAAACATTAATTTAATAAGTAAACTATGCATTCTTTAACAAAAAAAATGTCGCCAAAAGTAGAGATGTTCCTGTTACTATACATTAAGTTTTTGAGATGATCGCAATGGATAGATTTATCAAGGTTTTTTGGTGTCAAATATTTAAACGAAAAAGAATATATAATTTGCAATCTATCCCATAACCCACACGATTGCCATTTGTTTTCTTCTCCTATTTTGAAGAAATAGAAATGTTGCCATCCAATATGGAAATGTTTAGTCAAAAATAGAGTGTGAGAAAAATAGAAAAGTTTGCAAATTTGGTTGTAGATAAATAGAATGAAGTTAACTTATTCAACTCTAAATTATTTTTTCCAAATTTATTTTTATAATTTATAATTTATAAAATATAATTTATAATATATTATATAATTTATAATAATTAAATAATTTATAATAAAATTTATTATAAAATTAAATAAATTATAATTTATAAAATATAATTTATTATATAAAATATAATTTATATAATTATTTATAATTTATAAAATATAATTTATACAAATTTTCTCTAACAATTTTTGAAAAAATATCTTCATAAATTTCTTAGTAAAAATATAAAACTCTGGTAACAGAGTTTTATATATAAATATAAAATATTTTTATAAATTTAATATATAAATATAAAAATTTTATAAAAAAATATAAAACTCTGGTAACATTTTATATTTTTACTAAGAAATTTATGAAGATATTTTTTCAAAAATTGTTAGAGAAAATTTATAGCAGTTTGTATTTACTTATTTTGTTTCTCCAGAATAATGTCAAGCAAAAAATCTTTGCGAATGATTTGTATATATTTATACATTGATCGGGATTAATTTATGTTAAAATAGTTCTGTTCGTTTGAGCAAAGTAATCATAAAGTGAAGAAAATTTTAAAATTTAAACTTGAAGTTTAATTTCCTAACAGATCTGATAATTATAGTTCAATCTAATTTAGTTAGTTATCTAATCTAATTATAATTAGTGGTGACTATTTAAGTGTTTTAATTCAGGAAGCTCGATTTATAAGACTTGGAATTCAATTTAAATACAGATTCTTGTATTCAATATTAAATAATTAAAATATTTAACGTAGTTAAAAGGTGCCATGTATCGTCCCAAAACACTTGTGATAACATGAAAACTGAATAACTTGTTTTCTCAGCGAAAGACAAGTGCTCTGTAATACATAAAGCTTACATTACAAGTTATTTGTTTTGTAGTGAGAAGTCTGTGCAGAATAGGATGTCAACAATATTGATAAACGTTTCATTACTAGTGTCTCAAAACAAAAGAAAAAAAGTCCCCAACCACTTTCATAAATATTGCTCATATACAATGGAGTAGTGTTATATGGCTCTAAGTTGACATTAAATCTTAAAATATTTATGCTTATATCAGTTCAGTTACATCAAATATCTTTAGAAGAGCAGCGTAAAATTATGCAATCAACTGTATCAGTTAAAAATCATACTCTAGCAATAAAAATTTGAAAGATTTTTTTTGTTTGGTACTTTAATATTTTGTAATTATCTATTGAAATTTGAATATGGCTTATGGGTACGCAAAACAACTTCTTATATTTCTTATTGATGACTTAACTCTCTAGGAAGAGATTTAATTACTATTTAAATTTAAACAACATATATATAGATATTCAATTATTATATTTCTATATTTAAAAGATATTTCTATATTTAAATTGTGTCTTTATTTTCCAGTATCTCATAATACAATTACATGATCTAATACATTATTTTTTACATGTTATTCATTTTCAACAACACGTGCCATTGTTTTTAATTAATTACTTTTTTTTAGATTTTTTTTTATGTTTCACTTTGCTTTGGCGTTAAGCCGAGCAGTTTTTAAGAATTTTCAATTTATTAAACATTGTTTATTTTAGGCATTTTAGCTAAAGAATTTTAAATCTTATATGAAAAAGTTTAAAAATGTAAACGTAAGTTTTGTCCTTGAGAAAATTAATATGATTTTATTTGAATTAAGGTGTTTTCGAAGCAAAATTCCTTCCGCAATTTAAATGAAAAATTATATTATTAAATCTGCAAAAATTTTGTCAAGGTAAATCAAACCTCAAACTCGTCTAATCATATCCTATTTCAGACAGCTTATGTTTCGCAAAAAATCCTTTGTATAGAAAAGATACGATCTTTACAAACAACGAGATGACCTTGAATTCCTCATTTCCCTTCGTGTTGTTTTGGTTGGAAAAAAAATCCAACTGTTTTCTACTGTCAATTCCGATAAATTAGTAGACCGAAAACGACAACAAGAAGTAATGTGAGAAAGAAGAAGAAAAAGAATGTAACTAATACGTACTTGCATTTTCCATACGTGCCTGCGAAATTTAAATATCAGTTTCACATTCTATTTTAAAAATCCTTTTGATTTGATATTTTGGTAACTTTAAACAAAAAGAAAGAAAAGAAAAGGGGGAATAAAAAGAATGTTAGGATTATTTTGTAATTGCTTTGGTTATTTAATTTAAAAGGCTTATGCTATTTTGAACTTTATTTTTTTAAATGTAACAAACTATCTATAGAAAAATAATAATTTTAAATTAAAAGTAACATTTCTGCTTATTATATGGTATTTTAATTCTAAATTATATCAACATAAATAGCCATTTTGAATTATTGACATTTCTTATTTAATTTTCGTGTCTATTACTGTCTTAAAAATTTTTATATTTAAATCAAATTTATATTATACATTGAATCATTTAAAAATGTCAAACCAAATAATCTTTCAGTAAAAAACACCAAAAATAGGTTGTTATTTTTTTCAGTGAGTATGATTTGCTCACAGAACAAATTTTGAACTCAGTGGCCCATAACAACGCATTGAATGGCTCTTTATTGTTATTAAAAATATTATATGCACCTGTCTGAACAGGACTAAATTTAAATTTACGATTATAACCGCAAACATTCATTCCTGATGCTTTACAAGTATTTTAGTTCACAGTCAAACCTCTAACTAGAATTCTGTTTTAGGGACGTTGTAAATGTTTTTCTTTAAATTTTTTTCATAAGTGGAGTCTAGGGAAAATTTTCTCAGTATGATTCAGTTGAATTCGAAGGTAAGACAGTTTTATAAAAATATTTTTTATATATTTTTAGAATCTATATATTGGAATTTAAGATCTCTGTATAAATATATATTAAAATAAATAATAGCATGGACAGATGAGTGAAGATCTATATCAATTTTTTCATCTCCATTTCTGTGCTGAAAATTACTTTTTTTACATTCAGAAAAAAAACTCGTTACATTTAGTGATTATATTAAATAATAAAAATGTCATAATTTGTAATGAAAATACAGATATTAGGATGTACATTCAAAATAGTACTGTAATTTGAGAAGTGAATATTGTTATTTGATGCACATTTTCTATACAATTGTAAAATGAGCTTTAACTTCATTATTTTCTATTCAATCATTTGTGTTAAATGTTGTTTTGAATTATTTTATAAATATAATAGATTTTAAATTAAACTTTACAGTTGTAGAATTTTAAATAAAATCAAAAATGCACTTGTATAATTCGTATCCATGAATTGACGTTACAACAATAATTAAAGATAAAAAAAAAATTATGAATTTATCTCATAAATTATACTTTTACAATGAATGAATATATATTTAATTTGATGGAGTTAAAGCGGCTGATCAATTTTCATTTTTTAAATAATTATTACAATGATTGTTAACATCTGTTTTCTAATTTCGTGCAGGACACGTAGATTTAAAAAAATATTTAAAGGTGTTTGCTTATGAATTATAAAATTATTTTGATTATTTAATTCATTCTAAAAGGAATTAAGTAAGACTAGCAAAATTTCAAACGTACAAAATGAATTTAATTTTAGTCAAATTTGATAAATATCATAAAACATTTTCATTCGACAACATAAAGCAAATAAGATTTTATGTAGCTTAATAATATTTAACTAAAATATGAACTTTAATCAAAAAAATTATTCTAGAACGGTAACATTTAGGATGGAACATTTAAACTTTATTCAATATTGCGTTCACCTCTATAATATGTAGTACATAGCAATAATATTTAAATATTTAAGTATAACGATTCAAAATTGATTAACATTTAAATATTTAAATAATGTAAGTATTTAATTAAATTAAGAGTTCTCAGTCTCTAAGTACTTAGATTTTTTTTTTCTTATAATTATTTCTGACTGCGTTCTTCTAATCAAAATGTCGTCAAAATGGTTAAAAGCTCGCTAATGATTTTTGTCTAACAGAATTTTCGCTCAATGTGAATTCAGTAAATTATAAACTTCCCCTTATGTCTTTTGTCTTTCAGAAATTTATCACGATGCTTTTTTTTTTCAGTTTTTTTTGTTCTTTACAATTGTTTCTTTGTGTTCTTTCTTTATGAGAATTATTAATGAATAGTGGTATGTGTGTATGAGATTAAAGCCCCTCTTATTGGAAATGTTTTAAAAATACGTGCATAATGATTAATTTTTATTCTTCACAGATGCAATAGATTCCAGGTATTGTTAAAATAGACATTTCTCATGGCTGAAAATTTCATAATATACAATCAAATTTGTGTTCTAGCGCTATTATAATAGTGTTTGAGTTTATTCAGGATTTTCTGGATAGAACATAGACTGATGTAGTAGTCATAGCATAAAGAAATAAATATCCAATTAATTTACAGATTCTAAAATAAGATACTTATAAGTGACAAAATACTAACAAAATTGCTTATTTATATTTAGAACGAAGTTACATAAATATCATGTAATTACATATCAAATAGATACATTAATATTCTAATAATTATTTTCCAAAATTTATCTTTCTAAAAGAGAAATGGAATTAATTAAATTCTATTTTCATGCCTCTGTGGACACAGTATTATGCATGAATAGGTGTAAACCAAGGTTACAATATTTCATAGTGTAACCGGTACCACGCAATGCCTTAGAAAATATTGAGAACCAAAAAATTAAATATTGGATGAGACCTTACGCGCTTCAGATTTGCAGCTTCATGTTAATGTAATGTAACACTGAACTGTATAAATAATTTTATTAAATATAAGGTTTACAAATACAGATTGTTTTGATGCGACCTTAATTCATGAACCAAGTATTAGGAATTCGTATTTAAAGACCTACTACTGTGGAAAACGCGGAACAAAACTATATTGACATAATTATGCATTCACAAACAACGTTTCGAACTCCTAATGAATATTTCCAAAGAGTAATTATTGCCGAGGTGAGGAAAGGAAACAGGATAGAGAATGATTATTTTTCTTATGAGAATACTTGGCGATCATTAAAGTCGCCAAGCGAAAGAGCATATTTCAAGATTCGTTCATCAGTTGTGGATAATTTGCTAGAATTTCTTTCTTCTTTCTTTTTTAACTCTCCGGATATATGAATCTTAAAATAAACTACTGATATTATCATACTATTATTTCACTGTTTCTCAGTAATTAATCATTCGAAAAGCTATTGTAACTTTCGGCTATAAAGAAAACTGAAATGATGACACTGATTGATTATTCAGTTTATTTCAATTATATAATTAAAATTTGCGTGATTCCGTGAGATAACAGGGAACTTCCTTGCTCATTTAATGTCATTTTTAAATCTTTAACAATTTAATTATCCTATTCACATTAGAAAACAATTCCGACAACAAAGAGTTTTATTCTGTAAACCTAAAGAAAAATAATCAAAACAAAACGTGTATAATTTAGTACTTGCTCTATAACTTACATCTTCAATATTAAACAATCATTAAAATACACGTATGCATTAGATTAAGATGTATCGCACAGATAAATATATTTCCAATATTGAGAAAATAAAAACTTAATCATATTTCGTTCAAAAACGGAACATATCCTATGTCTTTTGTTAAAGATATTTTCTTACTAAAGACTACTTAGGTTAAATGAGATAAAATGATTTTTTTCATCTGAGATATTAACAACCGAGAGGGATAATAATAACAATTTTACAAATTTTTATCATTTCTGAAGTTCTAAGCATTTTAATTATTTAGATTAAATTATTATGGTTATTAAGATTTAAAAATTTTTCGACGTCTGTAACATTTTTATATCCAGCATAAATTTATCATATAAATATATATATAAATTTATATACAAATTATAAATATAAATTTTAAATGCATAAATAAATATATAAATTTTAGCTATACACGGATACAGATAATATTATCATAGATCGAAGTATACAGTAATTGTATGATTGTTACATAAGAAAATAACATTATTTTTATATAATAATGAACACTGTATGAAAAATTTCGAAAAAGTACATTTTCATCAAAGGATTAAAAAATTAAATTACAATTTTATTGTAGAAAAGTATATACATAAAGAAATGTTATTAAGAAATATATTGTAGTATATATAAACAAATAAAAAAAAACACGTTTAAATCATTTTCCTCAATAAACGAATAAAAGTGTCAATCAAAAGTAATTAATAATTATAACACCAATAATTTTTAATTGATCCTTTTTATTAACTAGTTTTTAATTTTTACTTATGTAATGTAACCCTTATAAAACTATTTATATTTATTCCAAGCAGTTTGATAGGATTAGTTGAATTTTAATATATTTTAAACAAATAATCTTTAATTTTAATCATTCACATGGGATATGTAAAAATGAATTCAACTAGATTTTAAGAAGCAAAGATTTTAAGCTCAGTTGAATGCAGTGCGTAACTGGCAAGGTGTTTACCAAAAGGAGAGATTAAAAAGAATTCTAATTCCGCCATACATTTTTCCATGCTTTTCCATCTGCGCATTCATTGAACGTCATTATCAGAAAATGCGGTTCCAACACAAAAGGGTCAAATGTCGATTGGGGGTAATTTTTCTTTCGGGTTTCCGCTTCTCCATCTTCGAAATAAGCAACATCACTGAATGGCGTTGAAGAACTCGAACTTCTTCACTTTTAAAACGTGACCTCAGGCTTCAGGTGTTCTGATTTCAGATTATTTTTCGCTATTTTACTGTAAACCTAATTTCCTTTATGATTTTTTTATTCATGCAAAACGATATCAAACGATACAAAGCGATATTGTATAACTTCATGACAAATGATATTACAAATACCCTTCTATTTTCATACTAATTTTTTTGAAATGTTATGATACTTTCATAGATTTATTAATTCCAAAACGTATTTCAGAATTTTAATTCCAGATTTTGAAGAATAATATTGAAATTTATAAAGTTTACGCGAGTTTTATTACAAACGCACCTAATTTTAAACTTTGCTTATCAATTAAGTATCACATAATATCCAAAAAAATTCCAAATATTGTAAATATATTAAAGGCAAATCAAATTACAAAAATGAAAAATAAATGTTTCTAGGTTTATTTTATAAAATAATATGCAAAACTAATACGAGTAAACAAGTCATTATTGAATTTAGCGTAAGCATTTAAGTGAAAACTTAGTATTAAAAAATATTCTAACATTCAAACACAAATATTATCAAGTAAATCAATAAAATATTAAATATATTTGTCATTAAATTTCTCTAACATAATATAAAAAATTGTTTGATATGAAACATATGCTAACACAAAATTTTAGTTCATTAAAATACTCAAACTTTTAAATACTTTAAATAAGAAAATAACGGTAAAATATTAAATTATCAATGCACTAATTGAAGAGTAAAATAAGAAAAACAGCTGCGTAATACATTAATATTAAGGACTATGATTTATTTTATAAAATATTGCAAATGTGATTTCTTTTATTACTAATTAAAACAGAAGTCAGCATGAATATTGTTTTACTTAAAAAGC
The DNA here is from genome assembly GCA_026290005.1 of Latrodectus geometricus. Lineage (NCBI taxonomy): Eukaryota > Metazoa > Arthropoda > Arachnida > Araneae > Theridiidae > Latrodectus > Latrodectus geometricus. The sequence goes on from JAPDSC010043486.1 coordinate 335,515, forward strand.
ATACAAAAAGTAGACAAATTATTAGTAACACAAAGAATGTAGAATTTGTTAAAGAAGTGAAAACTTAAAATTAATTTATTTTGCAAAGTGATAAAAAGTAAACCTTTATAATTGTTGCATGAAGTTTTTGTGTGTCGAATGGTTACTTATAGTTCGCAAGTTTTATAAGCAAGCAAAACTATTCCAATTTCAAGTATTCAAAATAAATTAAGCGCATACAAGAATATATATGTAATAAAACATATATATCATGAAACAGTCAATATGTATATAATAAAAAAAACTAATAATGAATTAATTATATAAAATGATTTAACACGCAATGTGATAGAAATAACATAAAAATTAGTATTTCTTTTAAAACATGTTCCTATTCTACATGTAATGACTCTCAAGTATTTAAAAAAAATTATTAAAAAATAATCTGCACGTTATTTCCACAAATAATTTTTTTAGTGAAAAAAGTATGAGATTATAGTAGTCTTAAAGAAAGATAAGAGTTATTTTATCTATTAATAATTCTTAAACGTGTTATAAAAGATAATGGATTTCTTCTATATGGTTGTCTTTTCATTTCGCATTTATGAAATTACTGCAGTCTTTTTTATTTTTCTTTTATGAGAGGCATAATTTCGTTTTAAATACCTACTGCAGATTAAGAGCACTCCTACAACAACATGCTCTTCTTTGTCTTGAATCTCACGATTAGTTGGTGACCTTGCTCCCTTCGCCTATCGCCAAACGATGTTCTAACATCGCTTACTTGCGCGGAAAGAAACAGAAACTTAAGGCAATACTATTTTATTTTATTTCGTCTCTCTTAGTTTTACGATTTTAATATTTGGCGCCCTGTTGGCGGCGATAGTGGCTAACTTTTTCTACGCCGCTCACCGCCTGTGGTAAGTTTTAGGAATGGCACACGGTTTGTGATAGGCGGGTCCGGTGTGCTGCTGCTATTATGGTAATGTGCGGTGCTCGGACAGACTGTGCAACATGTCCAAGTTCGCGTATCCCCGACACTGCTCCTTGCACTTCCGGTTGTGTCCGATGAAAGATGCCCGAACATCACCACTCCACTTTGACGACCTCATATCTAATGTAAGTGTGATTTAGTGTTTTTTCCCCTTTTCCTGTGAACCCATTTTAAAATGGGGAAAAAAGGTAATAAAATACATGAGTTTGGAAATGAGGGCAATTGACGCATAGCATTTCATTTGAGTTATTGGTTTATTTTTAGAGAATTGCTCATCAAAGTATCAAAATAATGTGCGGTTCAAAGGATAGTAAAAATAGAATAAAGTAAATAATTAATTATACAGATTTTCTATTTTTAAAAGAAATTTTAAAATTGCATTAGGTTTTTCTTTTGAAAGCTTGATTAAAAATAAACATTATTTTACTATTAATTTTTAAGATACATTTTCGGTAACTAGGCTATTAAGTGCTGAGAATTTCACCATAAGAAGACACTATTTGTAAAAATTTCTCAATTTATTAAAAAATTATCTTGCTAATCAAAATACATCATATATTTTTATTTTGAGAAATTTTAATTTTTGTGTATTTTTTTATATAAAATAATTTAATCAATACAAGCAATTATATTTTTCGATACTTCGAAAAATTTTGTACTGAATCTGAACTATCAACAACCTGAAAATTAAGTTTAAAATCTAAACAAAATTATTCATTTTGAATCAAACCTAAAATATATAACTTTTTCAAAAGTACTGAACTTGAAAAAACACTAAGGGTTAGACAGTATAATTTTTAATACAAATCATATTAACTGTATGAATTATTTGTTAAAATACTCATTTATGAAAATGAATTAAAATATTTTCTGTTGTGAATGTGGATAATTCAAAGAAATAACACATGAAATATTCTGAAGAAAATGATCATAGTCTAATCATTATCGATAAAAGTTATGAGTTTTTTTTTGTAATAATTTTCATTGTTTTGTTTGTAACTGATTACAAAATTGTGTTATTCATGACAAAAGTGTCTGATGAATAACAAAATAAACAATAAATGACTGCAAGGAAAGAAAAATTCTGGAAGATCGAAATGGAAAGGAGGAATGTTTTCGATGCGAAAGAAACTAACGTTTCACTGGTCTTATGTGTCACAAGTTTACACGTGCCTGACACGTTCTACATTTTTTAAACACTTGAAAGGAGATTCTGATTGTAATGCAAGTAATTTCTTTTCACTTTACCTGAGCTACATTATACTTTTGATCTTTTTTACTTTTATTTATTTAGATGAATTCCGTTATCAAAAAGATGAAGAGCATCAAAGTATTTTCTGGATATTTTAAATCGATTTAATAATCGATTTTTCCTATAATAAAATCGATGCTTTATTTTTTACACCCTGCTTGTATTTAAAACATTTAAAGAATGTAAGTATAGTGATATCCGTTAGCAGTCTCCCCACAGAAATAATTTAAATTACCAATTTTAATTTATTTGTGTGTGTACGCAAAGTTGCACGTAAGAAATTTGTAGAATGTTTTGTCCCTTAAACAACTTTAAAATTTGGTGGAGCTATATTTACTTTGTCCCTCTGCGATGCTCAAAAGTTTAAGAGTCACATATTCGCAGAAGATCAGAATGATTTCCTGGAAGAATTTATCATGCCTTAGTTACTGAACATATGCACAGATGTTAATTTCTGACTCATAGTTAAAAATAGGGAATTTTATTTTGATTATAAAAATTTAGTTTTGAAAATTGATGCCACCCAAGTTTCAATCGTTCATAATTCGAACGATTTTCATGAGGAAAATATTTGATTGCTTGCATTAGGAGCTTTTACTTCTGTGTATTTTATATACAGATCTTTTATTCATAGGAAACGATAGGGAATGTTATCATTTTTTCGAATACTTTAAAGTATGTTAAAGAAAATGGTGTATATATATATATATATATATATATATATATATATATATATATATAT
>JAPDSC010043486.1:339044-372749 GCA_026290005.1 Latrodectus geometricus
ATATATATATATATGTGTGTGTGTGTGTGTGTGTGTGGATTGGATAGAACATTTTTGAAAAAAAAAGATTTAGTTTTCGCTAAAAAAACCTGCAGCCGTGTTTCTGATTTGCCGATGCAATTTTTCCATGAACATCAACAAACTAATTGCTCTTTATGAGCATATAATATTTGTCTTAGAAACCTATGCGCTACAACTAATATAAACACGAATGTTTAATGTTAATCTTTTAAATGCTCGTTGTTATTTTTACACAGGTGGATAAATATTTGTACTGTGTCCTTTAATATGTTTATTTGTGTTAAAACACGAGTTGATTCAGCTTATTCTCCTAATGATAGAAGTCAACCTCAGTATAGGTATCTTTGTGTTCAACTGTTTGCCATTCTGTTCTTCAATAAGTTTAAGATAAAAATATTGTCACAGCATGGTAGGATTTATCTAAGTCTACATTATACGCTATGTGTACAATTACAAAATTCAAAAAAGTAAGTCAATTGATGATATCTTGAAGTGTAAAGAATATAAAAGTGTCATTTATTAAAGTGTTATTAAAATGTGTTTTGATTAAGAATTTATTAATTAAATTAATGTCCTTTAATTAATATTACGTTACAAATTCTTATAGGAAATTTAACTAAATTAAATTAAAGTTTTTTAAATAAATCTTAAATCTTCATAATAAATGCATTTTTAACTATAAACCGAAATAATATTAATTTTTTTTATAAAAGTAAGTAATAAAGTCATTTAATACCGTTACATGTTAATTACTTTTAATACTAATCTGAAAGGAACTTATACTGATGTTATCGAACATGGAGTTCTGTCTACAAAAATGATTTGACATGAGTCTTTGCCTTTGTAGCGTAATATTTTTTTGATAATAATTTTAAGAATGATAAAAGAGGCAAATAAATATATATAGCAAGTTTGTTTGTAATTTTAGTATTATATGATTTTGACATTCTTTGTTGGTATGATGCACATATTTTGAATTGTTTCTCTATAAGTCGCGCCATTTTTTTTTTTTTAACTTAATAGGTGACTTTTTGTAATCGATTTTCTCTTCTTCAAGTTTACTCTTTTTAAATTAATTACTTTCTTAATAAGTAAATTAAATTTAAATTTGTGTATCAAGACCATTATAGCGTATTGAACATAGATCAAGAGTTAATCAAGACCATTATAGCGTATTGTTTAATGTCGAATTTTTTAGAAATGTTCTTCATAAAGTACAAAATGTATTATTCGTTTAAATTTTACAACTATACTGATAAATAAAAAAATTTAATGAAAATATAAAATTTATAAAGTTTTGTATTAATGTAAGCATAACTCAAATAAAGAAGTTCTTCATGAATGTTCTTATAAAAATCAATCAACAAAAGTAAAATATTAAGAGAGAAAATTGCCTCTACGTCTAAGAGTTGAGAAGTGCAGTGATTTACACAGGTCTTCTTCCTGACATCATCTTCCTTTAAACAAGTTGCCCTCATTTGTCATCATTATTCAGCATTATTTCACATGTTGCTCTGGCATCATTACCGTTGATGACGAAACCTTTTCATTTCATTATCAGTTATTATACCCAAAAAAAACTTTCTTAATTGCAGCATTTATTATTATTTTTTATAAATTATTAGATTTACAGATGGGAAATTTAATATTTATTTCAAGAAAAAATTAATTTTAATGTATTTTTTACGCGCTTTATTTTGTTTTCAATTTGAAAAACTATCATTAATTATAAATTATCTTAGAATGAAAACACAAAATTTTGTGGAACTAACATTCAACCATTTTTAGGAATAGATGATTTAGTTTTGTATTAATTGTTAGAGTAATGACACACTGATTTTGAAAAGAACGCAAAAACTTAAATTATATTTATCAATTTTTTTTTTTTTTTTTTTTTTTTTTTTTTGTACAAAGTTGCAATAAACGTAGCAATATCCTCTTATAATAATTCTTTTGCTCTTACATTTTAAATTTATATTACATAAGTTAATTATTATTAATATTTAAGTTGTAATAATGCATTTATTATTATTTGAACATAAACATTATTATATTGTATTAATTTCAAATTTTATTCGCTTCGTTCCAACAATACATGTTTGCTCTTTATAAATTCCTACTCATAAAATTAGATTTCTGTAGGAACGTAAGAAAAATTTGTCTTGAATAGAAAAAATCGTAACAATAAGGATATATATATATATGTATGTATATATATGGAATTATGACATTAATAAAAGAAAAGCGTTATTTTTTCATCATACAAAACCAAAAATGTGTTTAAAAAAGTTATAAGAGCTGAAAATAACCCGTACTTTTCATTTATTATCTGTAAATAGCAAAAATTCTTGAACAACGTCTATATTTCACATTTATATTTTTCAAAAAAAGTTAAACAAACTATTATTAATAAAGTAAATTAGGAAGCTAGAAAAAGTTTTTGTTAAAATGCAACAAAATATTTATTTATTTATTGATTCAATAATTTTCGTAAAGAATTCCTCCAAATTTGTTGCATTAAGAAATATACTTAATTGACATTCATAAAATTAACTTTGCTTGATTTGTTATCCCTTGATACTGTTTCTAACCATTAGTTAAATCGTACATATTAGGCAACCATTATACCGTTTTACATTTTTACAAGAAATATAAATCGCTTAAAGCTTTTGAGAATTTAAAAACTCTGAAAATATCATTTGAAAATATTAAATAATAACAAATTTATAAATTTAATTTAAAAAATCAGTTTTGAAAATCAGAAATTTAAGATTGATAAATGTAAATAAAAATTGTAAATATTTTTATGATTTCTTGTTAAATATTTTATCGCAATAGAAAGTAAAAATTCTAAATTTAAAACTACTAAAATTTAAGATAAAACATTATATAGTAATTCATGCAAATAAAAATATTTTATTTTCTTGAGTAAGAGTTCTATATTATTTCCTAATCCTTCCCCAGGCTTTATAGAATGTAGTGATTTATGCGGCTCTAAATATAGAAATAATTCATATGAAACGTAAATTTTCCTTTTCATTTCATAACACAATATTTAAAATCAGTAAGCGCATTTTTAAACAATAATTTATGATAAAATATTAGAAATATATTTTCTCAAATGAAATAAATCAAAATTGGTTTTCAAAATTTTAACTTGAAAATTTTTTTTACATGTTTATCTCAATAAGAGTAAACCTTACAGAATAACTCGTAATTCATTTTTCACAACAATGAAATGGCTATGTACTATTATTATTATTATTATTATAATAATAATAACTGCTTATTTATTTTTTTTAGTTGTTAAACATTGTTTTATTTGAAAATAAAAATGAATTTTTTTTAGGGTTTTAAATGAATATTTTCAGCATTTGACTACAGTATAATTTCAATAATAAGATTTGTTCCCCTTGTTGTAAGAAGAATTCCCTTTATTGAAAAAATGATGAAACCTAGCTTAACTTTCATTTCTTATTGTTTAGTATTAAACACTTCTAGCATATTTTAAAATGTATTATTTTTTAAAAACATGCAATACAACTTAAAAACATGCCATGTATAGAATTAACAAACTCTTGCTTATTTAATGCAGATATGGGAAAAGATATAAAGATGCAGCAATAAGGAAACAACATGCAAATCAAAATTTCTTAAATGCTAATTACACTACTTGTTTATGTTGATAACATTTTAAATCTTTTAACATATTGATTTAATATATCGATTACTTCGATGAAATATTGGTAAAGCCAAGATGATATTAAACTGTTATAACGATTGCAGAACGGAAAAAGCACAAGAAAATTAAAGTAAAAGAGTCAAAGAAAAAACCTCATTATCTGAATAATCAAAAAATTATATTAGAGACAAAATATACTTTTATATACATTTATTAAATTAACTTCAGACATATTTAAAAGTAAAATCTATGCACGATAGTGTTTTATTAGTTAGTCAGATACTTCCTAATGTCTATATTTTTTCAGCAACAACTTTTAGACAGTGTAGCGAAGAAGAGTGGAAAGCTTCATGACAGCGTTTCTTTTAAAATAATGTAATGAGGTGTTTGTCTACCCACTTAGTCTAGGTTCACTGAAGGCTTAAAAGATTTCAATTGACGCTTCTTCTGTTGACGGTAGCTTAATATAGGGTTTACTTCACATGATGGACTGTTTGAGAAGTGTTTGAAATTGTGATAATTTACATGACCTGCCAGGGATTGTTTTTATTTATTTATTTTAATTGAGATTAATATTAGAAATGTGTGTAGGAGGAAATTTAAATCGAATCATATCTTGGATTATTCACATAAGAAACATAAAAAAAAATCGTTGTTATTTGCGAGTAAGTTATTTTTAAACAAAATTATGATTGTTAACTCTGTTAGCTGAAAAAAATCATGTTTAAAGATATAGCTTTTTGTACTTTTACTTATTAAAGCTAAATAAACGTTAAATTTAAAATGTCTTGAAAAAAATTCGATTTTTCTTGTGTCAGGATTAATATTATTGAAATGGGTAGGAGTTTTCGCAAATATTTTATAAAAATAGGAAGCGCTTTATTATTTTATTTGTTACTTTACGTATGATAAGCATGAATATTTCACTTGCATCTTGCTTAAATAATTTCTAAGACTTAGGATTCTCTGAAATTGCTAAAATCATTGACAACTTCTTTCTATATATTTGTAGAAATAACATATATTCCATTTTATACAGTATAGTCGGTCATTGTTGAAACCTAAGGATCAATCAACAAAAGTACTGTTTTTGAGAAAAAGGTCTAAAAAATAATTTTAAAATTTCTTTAAATTGTCACAACTTAAACATCAAGCGTAACAGTTGAGAAGAACAACATCAATTAATTATGAATGACGTTCCTTATCTCAGCAGCAAAATCTTGACCCACAACACTTGTTATAGGGCATATAAGAAATGAAAAATAAATAAAATCAAAACATAATTGAAAAATAAGTTACTGATAAGAGAAGTATTTATTTGTATTATAAGAATTATAAATATAGAAGTATTATAAGAATAGTTATTTGAAAACTTACATATATGAATGTATTCTGAATTGGTCACTAAAAGAAGTACGTATAAATATAATACACACATCATGTTTTAAAGAATACCACAACAACGAAAAACTTATAACTTGTATGAAAAAAGTTTACTTTTGATAAATCAAGGGAAAGAAAACTTCAAGAAAATTAGTATCATATAAAGCTTATACTTTACAACATCTGAATTACAAAAGTTTAGAACATCATGACGCAATTTGAATGACAAAATGCCATCTTTTTGCCATGTCATGACACACATTTATTTTTATATATTTGGTGTTATAATCTTGATATTTTATTCACAAGATGTTTTTATAAATTTCTATACACTTTCTATCTATTACTTGTGTAGAGATAAAAAAATACTCCTATTATAATTTAATGCTTTAAAATTAGAAATTTTAGTGTTAAAATTTTCTAACTTATATAATAATTTATTTTAAGAAATGAAAAAATCTTTTTAATGTAAGAACAGTGTTGCAGCAAATTAATATATGCGTTGCAGTTCAATTGATTATATGTAGTTTCAATATTTATTATTTTTTATGAAACATTCTTTTATCAATGTTCTTTGGCAATCATTGACTTAAATAACAATAGGAAATAATAGTTATAAAGAAAATAATAGAATATAAGGATGATTATATTCAATTCAACAAAACATTTAACAATCAACAATGGAATATTAAAGTGAAGGTTAAATTAGTAATCTTGAAAGACAAATGATTATACTAACAATTCACCAGTGATAGGTATTATGTCTTTATGTATAAAAATAGTTACAGATATTTTGCAGATGGTGGAATATTTTTTTTAATTGTTTTGTAGTAAAACCAGTTGGAGAATCGTGAATTTTTTATGAGAATTTCAATGTGAAAAACTCATAGTGACAGCACCTAATAAGTTATTCAATTAAAGCTAACATAATCTTGTGTTTTTCAGTGTAAAAAGATCATAAAAATTGTGTTTGCGACGAAATATAAAGTTATTCAATTACATTGTTGAGTTTGCTTTGGGTAACCGAAATCTTTTTATGAGTTGACAATCAACTTCAAGAACGGAATAAAAGCCAATCGTGCAAGTTATGTTTTGATTTATTGAATGTGGCATTTTCGCTTGCTTTTATGACCACACATCTTAATATTGGCGCAGGAATTTTAATTCTACAAGGCTCGGTTGAGGCGACCGGCTGGTAGGTTTTATGACGCTTCGTATGGTTAGAGCATTTGTTGTTATTGTTCCAGCACGTGCGTGTGCTCTTGCGCTTGCAAGAGTGCACGCAGAGACGAGACGACTCACGAAACCGACGACAGACCTGCGAATTTCGATGCATGAAAAATGAAAGAATTCCTTTTTTGTTCTCATGTCATGCTCTGAAGTTAGAAATATTTTTTTAAATATCTTTTGTTGTAGCAATCCCAAAGATAATATTGCTCGAACTTTTATTTATTTTTTTAAATGTTATAACATTTTTTAGAGTAAAAAATAAAAGAAAACGATGCTACACGCAGACGCAGTTTCATAAGCGATATCTGAAAATCGTGCTGGTAAAAAAAAATGCTCATATGTGATTCAATGTGATTTGTTGAAGCTGTCAACCATATCTTACTTGCAAAACTGGAAAAGATTTTCTAGTTAAATTAAACTGAACAAAAGAAATCTATGCACAACTAATGATCTGTTTATCGGTAAAAAGAACATATTTTTTAAAAAGAATATTTTAATTGTCAAGGTGATTAAAGATTCATTAACTTTGATAAGTAGAATTTGGAAAATAAAGAAAATAAGATGATAAATCCATGAATTCTTCCAGGTAATGATACAGTTGATAGAATTTACTCTTTCTCAGTAATTTGTTAAGGTTAGAGTTCAATAAAATGGAAAAAATCCCTGTTTCAGATAAAACAACTAGTGTTATTTTATATTAGTATCCAATACTGATACTAATACAAAATAAATATATAATAAATAACCTTGCATAAAGCCAATTTCTTTTAAAAGATCTGTCACAGAAAACGTTCATCTAAAAGAACTGACAATTTGTTGTTCTAAATAGAAGTCTTGACGTATGAAAAGTCACCGGAAAGTTTAATTAGGCTAACTGTTCAGTTTGGAATTTCGATTCAAAGAAATCCTTATCAAAACTTAGCAAAGAATCTCGTGTTGTAATTTACCTCTCTTATTAAATATTTAATGGAAACAGAATTTTAGACTGAAATTTTTATGATATTACTGATGAAGAATGAAAAAGTAAACAGCATCGTCCAAAATCAATGAAAAATGCTGAAATATTCTCGGTTTCTTTAAACCGACAATATTTCAGCATTTTTCATATAGTTTTTGAGTGTGTTTATATTTAGTTACAAACTAAAAATAAGTATATATAAATTCTTTTTCATTTAATGCAATATTATTACATGTTACTGAAATGGATATAAATGTATCGATTCATATTTAACTTAAGTTTTAAAATTAAGCATGTTTTTTAAAAGTTAAACGAAATGTTCTTATAAAGGTGAGCTACAAATTGAAACATTTGGAGTTTATCTATACAGACACTCAGAATAATAAAATTCATGGTACTTATTTTATGAATCGCAATGGCATCTCTCTTAAGCAAAATTTTCTTTTGAATTAGAAGCCACGAAATAAGAAAAGAATTTTTCTCGTGCCTCCCATAATGCATGTTGGTACAATGCAGCCACTGTAATAAAAGATAATGAAAGCAAAAAATATAATAGCTATATGTTCTACTTCTTTATATTCTCATCCTTCGCTTTGGGATGAGTGACGTCACTCACGAGCGCTGATGTCATGATTCACTTCAGCCAGGTGTTTTTTGAGCAGTAATCTGAAAACCAGACAAGAATCCAGATGTATCAAAATGTGACTTTTCGACCTTTTGACGTGTAAAAGAAAAATCAGCTGTTTTTACAGTTATCAGTTGTTTGGCTAATTTTATTGATCTAAAAATCGAGCAAACACGGGTAATACATAAGTAAATATAAATATATACATTAGCTATAAACATTAGAATATATAAGTAACTATTAAATCATATTTCTAGTATCAAATTATAAATAAAATATGAACTATGGATACAGTTACAGGTACAGAAATTCAAGAATAAGAATTGCGGCTAAATTACTTAAAATAATGAATTTTAATTTAATTTTTATGTCCACAATCATCAAATCAAAACCACAAAATAGATTGCCACTTGATCTTTTTTGAAAATTTTCTTTCTTCATCTTATTTTTAGTGAATGTTTTGGTGCTCAACTGAAACAAAACAATCGCATTCAAATGTCTGACGCAATTAGAAAAATAGTTGTAATTTGTAATAATTAGGTTAACCTCTGAATTTAGATGCTACAAAACAAAAATGTCATGAAATGCTTATAAAACTTTCTAAATTTTGAGTTATAGCATATATATATTATATATGGTCTGCCAGCCTGCCTGCTTCATTCATTCACAAATTCACCAATATATAACACCCATATTCAACATATTCTAATCTAAATAGTCACTATTATTAATGTAGACAGTTTTTGATAATTTTATTTTAATTTTGTTTTATTCATATGATATATTTTAAAAGATTTAAGAGAGTTTCTAAAAATATTGAAATATATACAATTTTTTGTGAAATAGTTTTTTTGTGAGAATGATATTTGAATTAAAAAATAATAAACCTTGTCAAGTATATGTTTGATTGTAATGTATATAATTTTGACCAACAGACTCCTCCGATGATTTACTTGCTGTTTATTTTCTATTCACTATTTAGTTTTCACATATGTAATTCTTTAAAAGGAATATGTTATGCATTGACGATCAATTAATAATTTTCAGATTCTTAGAATATCTGTTTTAGAAAATGATGGACGTAAAAATTAAATGACATTATTCGTTGATAAATTATGAATCAGTTTTTATTTTAGCTTCCTTTTCAATTTTTTATAACATTGGTAGGTTGTTGCATCAAGCGATGCTTTAATTCCGTGATTCATCTCATTCATCCAAATGCAAAGATATCAGTTGCAGAAAATGACCATTGTGTGTTAAACAACCATCTAATCAAAATTTTAACCATCTAATTTTAATTTTACAGTTCCTGAAAATAATTTTACTGTAGTTAATTTTTTTTTAAATTTAAACTGGAGGACACTGGTTTTTCATATTTCGGTGGTATTCTAGAGTATTCGAACCACTCTTATTTTAACAGTTTTGGTATAATGCGTGTAAACCACAGAATTTTATTTGAGCGAGCGCCTTTCAGATTCAGCGTGATTAGTTTAAGAAGTGGTAAAACGCTTACTATCACATAAATGTGCACTAACTAATCACATATCCTGAAGATATTCATCAAGCGTGAACAGAAATAAGAGCGAATTTTTCGTGAGCACACTTTTGAGGAAGGTCTCACGATTTTCTCGGTACTTGCTTAGTCCAAATTCACGCACGAAATTATTTAACCTTTGTTCCAATGTAAATAAATTTGCAGGTGTTTTGGTACACGAGCCGTCGATTTAGATGCTGTAAAATAGTGAGGTGTGATTCTTTAATTTTTAAAAAAATTGTCCCGGATATATCGCTTTAAATTAAGAGACCTTTCTGTTGCTTGGTTAAAAATATTCGGTGCTTGCTAATTTTTCTGCCGCCATCGTTAAAACAATGTCAAGAGCATGGCTAAGTAAAATTTCATTTGGAAGTAAAGTTGTAGTTTGCATGCAGTTGAGGGCTGCTATAATTTTGTGATTGACTTTATTACAGAGCATTAAAAATATCGTTTTACGATTTATAAATACTAAAATGTAAGATTCGAGTTGTTAACGAACCATACCTCATTGTTTCTTGTATCGCATTTTTTAAATCCCCAAAGTTTCCAAAATATGAAAATAATTAAAACTTTTTAACCAAGTCAATAGTATTCATATTATCCGTTGCTCTTTAGTCATCTTTATTTATTTCGGTTGGTGACGTTTTACATTTTTTGGCTGTTTATCACTAAGGACGCATTAAAAAAAACAAATACCAAATATTTTTACCATAAATTTATGCATTACTCATAAATTAAAATGATTCTGTAGCTAGAAAAATCTAAATTTTTAGACTAATTTATAAAACTAAATCAATTAAAGAATAAGCTAAATCAAACATTTGATTGTAGTGGAATAATTTAGAGATAAATTTTGTGCTTTCAGAACAGTTGGCGATAAATTCGGAATACAAATTTAAGGGGAGTATGTTTCTCGTTCTTCAATATTAGCGAAACTTAATTTCCATTTTTATGCTCAAAATATCCTTAAAATCGCAGTCCTTGTTAAATGAAAATGTATAAATAAATATTATGAAATCCAATTTATGATTTTTAATTTTCATTGCTATTTTTTCAAATATTCCAAAAATAATTTCGTACAAAATATTAATTAATTTGTAAGAAACATATTTTTGTTAGCGCGAATAAGTTAAGGATGGTGAAATTTCAAATTTTACCTTATGAACCGAATTTTTCATAATCTGTTACATAATATGTAAATTTTTAGTTTTCGTTTTCTTGAGTTTTAATATCAAATAATAATACTTAAAAATTTAATTAAAAAATATACAAATGTTTTGGTACATGGAGCCATATCAAAGAATATTTTATTTGGTATGACTGCGTATATTATTGTACCTGGTATATTTCATTAATATGCTTAGTTGCTCGTTAATATGCTTTTTTAATGTTTACATAAAAAGACATCTTGACTTTCACAATAAAACGATTTTGATCATAGACTTTCATTTTAAATTAGCGAAATAAATGGAAGATATTGTGAAAAATATATTTAGAAATAGTAAGATAAAAATGTGTTTGCAATTTATTTATAATTGTTAAGAATAAGTTTCCGCTAATTTTGGATAGAGTGAACACAATGATACAAAATCTGAAGTTCTTGATTTAATTATGATTTATTAAATCACTCCATTGTTTACTGTCCATTTATACATAAAGATGAAAGCTCTGTGGTAACTAATCCACAGTAATCCCTAAAAAGGGTCTAAGCGCGCATCTTCTCTGTCCAATGGGGAATCAAATTGGATATAAGCTCAGAACGATCGAATTATAACCAATGAATTGTGGTGTGAAATAACTTATTATAATTAATCGTGGAAATTTTGTCTTGTTTTATGCTTTTTAGATTGTTAAATTTGTCAAAATAAAAAAGTCAAAAGATTATAGGATTTAAGACCATAAGCACATTTCAAGATATAAGCTAAGATGTTACGGTTTAGTTCCTATGTTCTTTTATTTGCACTAACTCATTGACCACTCAGAATTGTTGCTTCTACTATGCATTTAACTTTAAAAAGAGCATTTTTCACCATAAATCTTGGTAAAATATCCAGTTTATTGAGTGGGCAATTATCTTTTCTTATCTCAGTTATACAGTAGATGCACGTTTTTACGAATTTCTAATTTACGAACACTCACGACTTTACGAACTAATTTTGATCTCTAACATGGTTCCCATTGGCGCGGTAATAACTTAAATTCCCACTTACAAAAATTTCAAAAAATTCCTTTCCTGCGAACTCATATTCTTCATTTGCGCTCATTTTTTTTATAATTGTTTTTCAAAATATAATTTTTTTCAATTTTATTCAGAGGGAATTTTTCTCGTCTAATCTAACTCCGGTCTTATAGAACATGCATCTGAGTATAATAAATAGCTTGAACGCAAATATCGAAAATTGTTTTTGGAAGATGTAATCATGACTTGGAATTTCCTAATAACGTTGGCATTCTCAGAAAAATTCACCAGTCAATCTAAGTTTCAAATGGTATCGCCGAAAAAATGATACCTTATGATCATTTTAACATGCACATCTTATTAAAAACAACCATCTTAACTTAAGAAGCATTTACCTGACGATTTAGTGACGATGATTTACTCATCCATTAATTTCGACTAAAAACCATCAGCGCTACCCAAAATCTCGTTTCAAGATTTATGGAATGTTTCAAGATTTTTCATATAATTTATACACGTATAAGATAAATATTTAATTAAATTTTAAATCTAAATGAATAAGAAGGCAAAAGAACTTTCACGGATATCAAACAAAATGATATAATGCTGCAATCGCCTGCAAAATAGATGAATGGCTAAAAAATAGAATTATGATTCAAACATAGTTTTGAAACAAGAAAATTTTGATTATTCACTCTGATTTTTCACTAATAAAATGAAAGTAACAATTGTTTTTAAAAGTGAATTTTATTGTTTATATGTTTCTTATATAATGCATTTTAAGTAACTTTTCTTTAACTGTTTTTTATTTATCAATCGAGGGTAATTTATTAAAAAAGAAAATTAAAATTAGTATCTAATATACATTTTTTTATATTTTATGAGCTACCAAAATCTATCCCTACTATGAGTTCGTAAAAATATAGTGTCTACTTTATTTATTAAATCTTAATCATTGTGTTTCAAGGTTATTCGAACTTTCTATAAGATTCAAAAAGCTTACATATGAGAAATTGGATAGTATTAAAAAAATATACATTTCTCCAGCTGAATGTATTATTTTTCCCAATTATGCCATACATTTCATATTTTCCAAGAGGAGTATTGTAAATATTAGTGTATAAGAATCATCTTTACTGCTTAAAGGAATATATATAATTTGAAGTGATAATATTTAAATTTGTAATTTCAACATTATTATGATACACAAAAATTTAAATCTATTTTTTAGTAATGGCAAATTATATTTATTTAATATTTTTATAAGTTAAAACTTATAAATGTAGGATAGCTTAAATTAATAGAGTAAGTTTTTAAAAATTTAATTTCATTTTTTTATTGTTTTCTTGTAATTCTAGTATTTCTAGTTACACACAGAATTTGTGAAAAACTTCTTGGTTATTATTAATTGAAACAACTTAGAATCGAACAATGTTGGAAAATCGCTTAGAATTTCTTATATAATCAAAATATAATCACATTTTATATAGAAAATCTATAGACATTTGGTCTTTATATTTACTGATATTCGCATTATTATTATATTGTTCAGTAAAATCAAAGTATTGCAAAATAAATAAAATAACTTGAACGAATTTCTTTGATTAAAAATGCCATTTCACTCAGAGAACAATTACTGTTTTCCATTTATTTGATTTATCCTTGGCAGTGTGTTTGCAACAGAAAGAGATGTTAAAAATGTTGCTTCCGTTCTATTGTATCGTCGCTATTTTATTTCTATTCTGTAACTTATTATAAAATCGTTAGTCCAAAAGTTCAATATTAAAAATTTGAAAATTAATATTTCGAAAAATTCTAAATCCAGGAAAATCTTTAAGTTATGATAAACACATAGGATTGTTGGAAAGCCATCATTTACGATTTATTACTGTTAAATAATTACAGCTTATTAAAATTTATCATGGCAAAATAATGATTGAAAAGAGTTTTTGTATAGAGATAATAACTTTTCAGAAAGGTTTCGATTTTTTATATACTTTAATGAAATATTTTTCATTGCTATGTATAAAGGTAAACTGCACAGACAATAATTAAAAAAAATGTCATTTATTTTATATAACTTATATTTTTTATTACTTTATTATAGCTATTTTTTGCTTTTCTGTTTTGTTTCATTTTCGTCATTCATAATCGAAATTATGTTATGAAGTATTTTTTCCAATAAATAGGGCACAGTTATTACTTCCTATCAATAACACTATTGAACCTTTTAAGGAATTTGTTTTGTGTTCCTTTCCTAATTATTATTGCTTACTAATGATTGAAGGACTTGTAAAGGCATGTCAGATACAGAAAATAGTCTGAAATAAGTAAATGATCAATATTTAAGTAAGGTTCATGGAAAAAGAAATAACACGATGAATAAATGTAAATAAAAATAACATTTATTTCAGCTTTGAAAGTTTTTTTTTTTTTTTTGCTTTTTTATTTCTCGATTTTACTTTAAATTCTGTAAACCTATTAAATGAAATAAACATCCAATATTATTTTGGGAGAGAAGCCATCAAAAAATGACAAGTCATTCAAGTCAAACATGTAGTATTTTTGTTTCGCCTTACACGACATGTGGTATTTTTGTTGTCATCTTTCCCCATACGAACAATACAGCTTTTTTTATATATAGCACAAATATTTCAATTAAACGCCGATGCATATTATAAAATGTTGTCAAAGGGAAATCCGTGTATTTATTTTAAGAAATAAAAAAAATGATACTAAGATAAATATCTTTTTATAGTTTTTCAGAGTTAAGAATTGTTTGAGAGTAAGAAAAAGTGAATGAGGTAAAAAAAAAAAATGTTTTATTTTCTTTATACCTGTCGTATTATTGGACAAATGCACAAAAAAAGTTCCCAGAAAATAAAGCTGTCGTTAAACATCCGCAGCGGATTCAATAGCAGCTACGTGTGTGTCCCCATGTTTTACTGCCTACCGTTAAGAATACAGAAGTAGTCAGATTTTAGCTTTGTAATGATCTTTTTAGTTACTTTTAAAAATAATAAAAGCGTAGAGTATAATTAGTTAGTACACAGCCAGATGTAATAAAAAAATGTAGCAGCCATTGGCGGTTGTCAGGAACGTCAACTCAAAAATAGTCATTTACTTAAAAATATAGTATTAACGATGATGTATAGTATTAAATATAGTATTAACGGTATAATCGATGTGAGAATATTTAGTAAAGAAACATTGCGAATATTATTTTATCAATTTTAATTGAATAGAATTCAATGAAATCCCAAAAGCAAGTTTGTTTTTCAACACTAAAAGTTTGTTAAATATATAATAAAAATTTATAACTATAAATCTTACTATTTATATGTCTTTTTTGACACCCTTCGGTTAAGAGCCTTGCAACTGAAAATTTTTAATGTTTCAGAGTGTATTTTATTTTCTGGAGAAATATTCATGGGTTGGTTACTTGCATTTACGCGTCACAAAGGAAAAACCTAGGAAGCCCTGAAGCACATGCGCTGAATGATGAGCATGTTTAAAAATTCAATGCAAGTCTCTCATTATTTAAAGGTAGGTGATGAAATCAAACTCAGTAATTTTCACCCCAAAGACTTCCTAAACTATTCACTCAAATAAACTTTCACTTCAAAGTGCCATGTGTCCACGCTCTTTGAAATTTAACGGTGGCTTCGGTGGCCTGGTTGATTTGGGTATAATTCTCATCATAGCAAAATAATGAGTTCGGGACTCTGCTATCTGCATGTACATCTGTGAGGCGGGTGCATGGGAATTTTCCGGGGTGAACATAGACAAGAACGTTTCCAATGACGAAAATAAAATAGTGTTTTTTCAAACGAATTTAAATTTTTATACTTCAAACTCACATCATGATGACGTCATCCACCTTTGGCGAAGATTTTATGTAGTAAATATATACATCTTGATTTCCTTTACTTCACACTGCTGATAGTTTGACACTTCATTTTTGATGCATTGGAGTTCATAATTATTCCATACATTTAAAGTAATGTAACTTCATATTGTAGCGGAACAATGCACGACGACATATGACTTTATTATTTTAACCATCTTTGTTGAAGGACTACTTGATTGTTGTTTTAGTCAGCTCATTTTCCGGCTTCGCCACCATTTGAAAGCATCTGGTCACCAAGTGTATTAATTTGTAACCAGCATACCACTATTCGCATATCAGTATACTTAAACTTGCACGAATTCATAGACACAAAATTTCCATTTCCAAGTTGATGACTGCTGTTGTTGCTGAAATGGGTACTGGATATTGATTTCTAAAGATCTGTTCATCTGAATTCCTTGACAATTAATGTCTTTTTCTTTTCACTATAACATGTCTCAGATCCATCCTAATTGTTATCCTCAATACATATTCTATTAGGCGATGTATACGTCCAGAAAAGTATGATTATGTAACTTAATAAAAAGATTAATTGATGAAAAAATAAGGATATTGAATTTCCAGAAAATTAATTATTATTACTATAACATGAAATATAATTTTTATAGCTATCTTTTATAGCACCAAGTTGAATCTCAATATGATATTCTACTTGGTGATAAATGCGTCTAATCAGTGCAATTATGTTACTTGGATTTATTTTTGTTTCAATGACTAGAGTACAATCGAACATGTTTTTACCAATTCCTTATTACGAAATTATGTTACGATATTAAGAAATATTATGTGATACAAAAATGCTCCAGATATGTTACAAATATGTTATCTTGAAGATCTTTTTAACATAATTAAAATTATATTGCACTTTAATTGCTGTTACCAATGACCAACCAAAGACAATGTTAATTTAAAGGCTTGCAAATTTTAATTAAATAGCATTAAAATTTCCCCCTTTAAAATATGATTCTTTATTTTCTCTTAAACAATTTGTTTTCAAAATTACCAAGAAAAAACAGGATAGCGAGATGTTTTGAAACTGATTCTAAAAGCTATAGAGTGATGAGAAAATAGGTATTTCAATTAAATTGTTAAAATCGCTATTTGATTAATACTAATTTAGTTGAAAAGAATGCGACGTCTTAAAATGTTTTTGAAGAAAAATCTCATCTTTAAAAAATTTAAATAATATTTTAAAATTTAAGTAATATTTTAAAATATAAGCATTGCCATTAACTTGGATATAAAATACTACCTAACAATATTAAAAGAGCTATTTTCATTAATTTAATTTATTAAGTATAATTACGTGTACTATATTCAAAAAAAGAAATCTCTAAAAATATGGGAATAAATACAGATGAATTAAATTTATCTAATCAAGTATAAAGACCTCACTTTTCATTAACATGTGTTTTCTCATATATTTCGTTAAAAAAATGCATAATTTTTCAGTTCATTTATTTATTTTTTTATTTATTATTGGTTTTAAATTTTTTTATAAATTAATAAATATATGCAAATTACTGTATTCTCAATTCTGAGAAAAAAATAATATATCAAAATTTCTATTCCATTATAGAGCACCGAAAAAGTTTGTACATATATTTATTACTGAATAAGTGTATAAAGTCATTGATGTCTATCAAAACATATTTATTTTGATGTAAGAATCGATATCCTTAAGCGATATCAGGATATGATGGCTAGGATTACCAATTATTAGTCATCGTTCGCTAGATATCGCAAATACTATAATTACTTAATTACGTATGCAAATATTGTGCAGCTTATCACAATTTCTGTATCGATTTTCTGTGCATTAAGTTAAAAAGCATTCGTTATCAAATGATCAGTCATTTTTGTGTTGACGTTACACTGTTTTTATTTTTTTAGAAAGGATTAAAATTAAAAAAATATTTTATAAGGAATCGAATTGTGAATTGGAAATGTTTTTCAATATTCAAGAATACTTAATTTGTTGTGCGTTTTTTACCTGGAGAGTTTTTAACTTTTATCTTGATAAAATTAAGAAGTGGTCAAAGTGTAACAATTGTTTAATTATTACTCACAAATTTTCTTTAATTACCTGTTTTAAAACTACGAAAAGTTTTTGCTGATTTTTTTTGGGGGGGGGGGATTTTCCCAAAATAGTCACGTTTACTTTCGTTTTTAGTAAGAATTTGTTAAAATAGCTTTATCACACTTTTTCAATTACAAATGGCTAATTCTCTTGGTAACAAAAAAGTACTTAATTTTATTACCTATTAATCGATAAGTTAAAAATTATTTTTTAATTTTTGAAAGTTTTTTTATTAATAACCAAGATTGTTTGTTTCTCTTTCCCACCAAAAATTGTTTATTTTTAATGAATTAAATGAACAATTATTGAAGAAATAATGAAGGAATTTGAATGAAGTGTTTTCAACACAAAAGGAAGCTTAACTTTAACCAAGAACTATGACAACTGGAGGGTAAAATTGAAATTAAGTTGTAATCTCATGTTTATACTCGTATAATTTTTCTGTTATCGCATATACTTTCTTATTAATAGATGCCCTTGAGCAAAGGAATGAATTCTTTGTTTGGAATAACAATGGAGTCGTCGTAACATCGCTTGCGCGGCTGTTTTATAAGTACGATCTGGTCTTAAGATAAATGATGCATAAGAATAAAAGAGATTATTTCGGTTTTGGTCTGGATTAATTGAATGCAAACCAAATGTAATCTTTTTCAAAATGATGTTATCTTAAAATTAGTTTAGGTAAATAAATAATGTGTTTTTGAGAAATGATTTAAAAAAATATATCAATATTTCTTTTACATTTGAATCTCAATTCAAATCTTTAGAGTATTTCATATAAAAGTAAAATAAATGCATGATATGTCACAACACTCAAATACATAAGTTTTAATAGTTCTTAATTGTGATTTATAATTTGCGAAAGTAAAAGAAAATACTTTTAATTTTCAAAGCATTTTGTTCTCTTTATTTTATATCTGAAGAACTGAAAGCTGTTGTAAAGGATTTTTTTAATAAAATATTTGTTTGAGTTTTTTTTTAATATCTGAAATGTACTCTTTTGATAATTGGGAAAATTTTATAACAATAACCATCCGCATTATCTTATTAGAAAAAAGAAGAACCTGAAAACCCTCAAGCACTCACCCTGACAGATATGTGCTTTAAAAACGAAACATTCAACTCTCTTTGTTAAATTGTTATTAATACAAAAATTATGAATGCCCCTTTAATAAAATGGTCTTAACAGCAGTCTGAGTATTATTTAAGTTTTTAGAAAAGAAACAAAAAAAAAAAAAAAAAAAAAGATGACCACCCTAACCTAAATGTAATTTGCGTGATTTAGAAACTAATTAAAGACGCTACTCTGTAAGCAAACATACAATATTATTCACAAATTGTTTTAATTCTTAAAAAATTAAATGAAAATAGTTCAGGACAATTGAAACAAATAAGCATCTTCAGAAAATTCCAAGTGGTAGACTGAGTGGTAGGCGTTCCTGACTCCTAGGCTGTTGTACCTGGGTTCAAATCCCGGTTTGGACATGGACTTTCTCTATCTGTTTCTTTGTTCTTTTTTCTAAAATGATGGGTGAATGTGGCTCATCCTATTGACGGGTTTTTGGTGGTATGACGTGGGTAACGCTATTTGCCTCCGTGACTTGGTTCACAGAAACACACCGGGTAACGATAAATGAGTAGCAGTTTTTGGCCTTATTATGGCGATAATTAGTCACCCTGTGCCGGCCTTTGCGGAATGAAAAGAAGATATTACAGGAATTGGTATTTATAATTTAAAAGATACTTAATACTAGCAAAGTGTAGAATATTTACATACAAACATTATATCATAAACGGATTTTGATCAGTTTAAATACATTTTAAAACTAGACAATATTGACCCTGATGCATATCACACTAGTCAGGAGAATTTTGTCACACTTTTCACAAATGCATTTTTAGAGCTCATGTAAAAATATATTTTTGGTTTAGAGTATTTAACTATTTCTGTATTCGAAAAATTCCTATCTAAAAAGTAATTTCCAGATTTCGAATCTCACACACATTTACGAAACTGAGATTCGAATGTTTCATCTCCCTTTGAAAGTATAGCTCAAAATAAATTACACGATTTAAAGGAAATATTTGTTAGAATTTAGTTCGTGAAACATGATCATATTTACTGATTCGATTTTAAAAATTTCCTCTTAAGTATAATCGTCTGCTTCCTGTGTTCATCAAAAATTTCGCAAACGCATGCATTACATGTAATAAGTGGCAACCCTTTTCATTATCACAGCTGACAAAGACTGACAGGAGTGATTGCTATGCAGCATCCTCTCATTTAAATCAGAAAGAATCGAATAAAGCCACCTCACCGACTACTTGCGTTACATTTTTTTAGACGATGTTGGCGGAAATAACCCTGTCCTGATGATATCCGTCCGCTCTTTCAAAAACAGGAAACTTATAAGCCTTTTGCAGCATGGCCTTCTGCGGTCAATTGGATTTTAACGAATTGTATTTAAATAATAGAATGTTATACTTCTACCCCTTTCCTTTTCGTTATGAATTTTTATATAATTCGAGTTTTTATTTTTCCTCAGTAAATTAGATCGGTTTGGAGTCTATCAGAAAATATTTCATGCGTGAAAGTGAAAATTTTTAAGCATAATTTTTTTCGTGTTTTTGGTTTGTTGATTGTTTTCCCCTCTTTTTTTACCTCACTTGAAAGCAAACTCTGATCGTCCGTCAATAAAACGATATCTCATGCTCTGATAATCTAAATTCGTAAAGAAAACAAAAAACGAAAAGCAATATGCCATACTCCCTTCGAGTATAATTTATGATCCATGTATTTTAAAACTTGCTGTAGCTAGTGATAACTTCTTAAAGAAATAGATACCGAATAAACAATAAAATGTGATTTATTTTATTTATTTATTTTTTTGGTAAAGTTTAGAAAATAAAATATTGTGAGCTTAACAAAAATTACGAATTCGCCAATTATTATGAACAAATAAATAAAGAAGCAATTCAAGGCTTTTTTTCTTAATATTTCAATTTTCAAATTGAAACTAGTTTTTTAATATGCTTTTTAGCACATCAGCATTTTTGATCGTCATAAAACATTTAAAAAATAAAAATATAAATTTTTTAATTTAACATTTTTCTATCCCAAAATAAAAATAGTTGATATAATGAACCACTTTTCAAAAAGACTACGCAGTTCGGTAACGCTAAAGCAGACCATACCTATAGCATATGGATTTTTTACACCGATTCAGTTTTCCTTTCAATATTTTTATGGGTTACTGGCAGTTATGAATTTAACTTTTTTTAATTTAATACGACAGTATAGAGAATGACAATAAGAATATGCTTATATTGATAAACTGCTACGGATTAAAGTTATTTTATGCATATCTCTTATTTTTCTATCGAAAAATGTTATCCAATTTTCATGAGCTCTGTATCGATCAAATTTGATTCTAAAACAATAAATTTCTTTTACTTACACACACACATAATAACTTTTGCTATATATTAAATATATGGGTTGTATACAATTTTAAATTTCGTACTTTCTTCAGAAATAAATTTGTTATCTTAAGAGACTTTATCTCATCTTAATCAATTTTATCCATTTAGAATATATGACGAAAAAATGGTCGTGGAAATAATCATTGGAATCTAGTTTTCGAACTTCCCTGATTTATTTATAATTCTGTGTATGTAAACAAAATTTAGAATAATTTAAATTTAACTTTTCTCATATGTGACTTCTGTTTTATACACTATTTTATTTCCTGTATGCATCAACTGCTTAATGTAAGTTGCGAGCAAAATATCCTTCGATAATTTCGTAATAATATCAGCAGAATATTCCTTTACCGATTTTTGAAATCAAGGCACCTGCTTCTCCCTCCAAGTGTATGTAATCGCACCATTCCTTCTACATGAGCATCGTATTTGTGACGTAAAATAATAGGCCTTATGTTTTGAACAGTACACGAGGAAATGCTGCGCTAATGAAAGTTTACGAGTGTCTAAAAAAATACAAAATTTCGGCATCATTAAGAGAAGTCAATGTCACGATACCGGATTCCAAAGAGGAAAAAAATGTATGTGGACAAGAGAACTAATCAAGTCAGATCGTGATTTTCCATACAAATACGCCTCTTTGTTTCCAAACTTTGGATTATGATATTTTTTGCGTTTTCTGTCAAGAGTGTAAATATTGTTACTTGTGGCATTTCTATTATTATGTGTTCAGTTCTAAAATTTATTTTATTTTCCCGTGTGTTTTACTGGTTAAAAACTTTTATTATTCTTTTTTCAAACAAATTATGCGGTCTCATTAAAGATTATTTTATGCAAACTGATTTACTTATCTAGTTGTTTTAAATTCACTTTATGTGTATCTATAAAATGATTAATAAACATATTTTGCATGTTCCCAACAAGAAAAAAGAAACGTGACGACATTTATGTCAATAAAAGTTAAACTTTAAAGAGGAGTCATGTCCATCAATGCAGCATTTAAAAATATTCTACTGGTATTTGAAAAATTAGGTGAAAATGTATAAGAATCCGTGAAAATATTGGTAGTGTTGATTCATACGAAGATGTTGAAATTTATCATCACATAAAAAGATAATACCTTATTTATGAAAAAAAATGAAAAATCTATTTTGTGAACTCCTTTTTTTTTGTTTGCCTTTGTCATAATCTGTTTTCTTTCATTTTTTTTTATATATTATGGTTTAAAAACTTAGATCAATGTTTTAAATGAAGAATCCTTAACCTATAAAATTGTTACTAATTAACCGTATTGTTAAAGTTGAAATTTTGGATTTTTTAAGCAAATATTTTGACATGCCTCCCGCTTAATCTAATTCCTGTCTTACAGCTAACATGAACGTTTTTATTTTTGTTCATTTATTTTTAAAAATATTTTACATATTTCTTATTTTACAAGGTTATTATTTTACAAGGTTAAAAAGGTTTTTTATTTTACAAGGTTAAAATAACCTTTAAATATTATTACTCTTAACGTTCGGTTATTTATTTTCTAATATTAATTTTAAAAATATTGACCTTTTTATGCAAACAATTTTAAATTAAAAGTTATTAAAATTTTATTCGGCAACAAAATTGAAAATAGAAAAGATAAAGAATGCAAGAGACTTGACGACATTTTTTGCAGAGAAAAATATAGCAGAATAAAACTTTTAATTTAATAAAATAAATTTTTATGAATTGTGTAAGAGTCATTCGTGACTTAAGATTCATTTACAAATAATATCAGTTTCCGTTTATTTTGGATGATTCATTGTGTATTTAATTGAAGATAAGCATTGAAGGTGATAAATCTGTTATCCAAGGTGTGAAACTGATAATTTAAAATTTCACCAGTGAATATTCTGTGGGTGTGTACTCCAAGATCAATCTGTGTTTTTCCTGTCAATAAATACATGCATCAATGTCGAACTCAGTTGCCATATCATAAAATTAATTTTTAAAAATAATAAAAACTCCAATTTTTTTTAAATAATATAATGCAAAATGTCAGGAAGAGTTGCGACATTATTTAAGGTAATATTTGTTCTATTTTATGATATTATTTTGATTATAAAGCAATAAATCGTATTTTATTAACCTTTCATTTCTTAAATGATCAAGAAAAAACTAAATTTGCTCTCTCTCGAATCTGTTCATATTTCCAAAATAGAACTTATTGAATAAGAAGTTTAAAATAGATTTAGAAACTTTCTGGAGAATTTTCTCTGACTTATTTTGAATTTTTTATCTTGTATATGAATAAGCGATTTTACCTTGGTAATGTTTCTTTAATATTTTTTCATGAAGAATATGGTTTTATTAGAGAATCTTTTTAAAATTAATTAAGGGTCTTAAAATGAAAAATCTTAAAAATAGTTAACTTATGTGTTATGAAGCTTTCGTTTAGAGATTTATTATTCTATTGTTTTCAGTTCAAATTCAATTTTATAAAATATTCCTAGTTCTTAAAATGAGTAAAAATTATGTTTTAAACGCAATTATGTTTACATTTAAGGGTTATTTGTCAAAATGGTCAATATATTTAATAATTTCCTATGACCATATTTTAGGCCATAAAATAAATAATATTGCTTAGTAAATTTATTTTAAAGTTAAAATAGAATTTTTATTTTAGAGGTTTTCTGTAAGTTAAGATCAATTAATTTAACTTGTAGAGTTTTAATATCTAAGGAAAGGTTTATTTTATTTATTTATTTTATTTTTTTGGATCATATTACAAAAAGATAATAGTAATATTTTTATATACTAGTTCATTTTCATGCATAAATGTATTTCTTGTCTTTTAAAACTATATAAAATAATAAGTCTGTATTATTTTATGATTGAAAACACATTCGCTGTTAAAAATATAATTAATAAATTCAAAATATGCGCAATTATTTTATCATATAAAAATTTTAAAATAAGTCTTTTTAAACTTAAGGCTTTCCTAAGTCACAATGGGAGGAGACAATTATATTTCAAGGGGAGGGGGGACTTTTGTATTTTAATAAATTTAATTAACTTTAATTTAATTTATACTTTTTAGCGTAATAAGGACAATAGAGATAGCAATAGGAATTTAAGGTGGGGATAATGGGCATCTTTAATTATCCATTTATCTTTAAGTACTCTAGTTCTTCTTAGTATAAAAAATATTACGATTTTCAGTGTCTACACAAGATTGTATTGCATTTTTATTCTAATTTTATTGTCTGTTCTTTAATCTTTGAAAGATATCTCTCGCAAGTGTCAATATCTTCAAATATGAATTATATAATAATTTATGTGAGAAGGAAATTTTACAAAAATTCATTGAAAAGAAACGTTATGAATTTTATCAAAGTACTTGATTATAGCTCGTTACATTCGATTTTTAAGAAATTTTTTGTATTGAATTGAAAAAGTCATAAATGTATATCAAAGATACAATTTTTTTAATGACAGAATGACTGCAATTGAATGACTGAAATATGACTGACTGAGTGATTAGAATCTGTTTTTATTAATCTTGTACAAAATAGGAACCTATAATATATATTTTTCATGTTATTATCATACTGTTTTGTCAAAATGTTTTGTTTTAACTTGAATTTAAGTTATTTCTGTTTCATCACATTTGCTTATATAATGTGAGGCCGATTACTTGTTTTTCATATTGAATTCATATGACTGACCCTTTTATTGCAAAATGTCTCATCTGTTATTTAGTTTATATTATTGTGCTCGGTACATTATTTTATGGATTAAATAACACAGCTAACAAAATATTTGAAAATAACTATGTAATTAAGGAAGTGGAATATGGCACGTTATAATTCATAATATGGTAATAAATATGGTAAAACTTACTTGATTATAATCTTATTTCATTTCTCACGTTATCTAATCAAGATATCTTTATGTAATCTATTGACTTCATCATTACTCTTGAAAATTAGAATATATTTATTTCTGTTACTAATAATAAATATGATAGTAATAATTTAATCTCTGCAAAACTATTGCGTTTACAGCATTAATTAAAGTCTGACTCTTTTTTACCATAGTTACCGAAATAATAACCACTAAACTAGGTATGTTCACATGATAAGCAAAAAATAAAAGAATGATTTAACAAAAAATTTATTTTTTGAATAAATAACTTATTTGAATATTGATTTTGAAATTTATTATCCAATTAATTACTTGATAAAAACCCCTTAAGAAATTTTTAATGCTTGGATGACATTAAAACTAATTTTTTGAGTAATGTGTACAGATTTGTTGTCTAATTTTCTAACTGATTTATTTAGGTATATTTATAGGTACAGGATTATCTCATCGCTTACAATAAAGGCATTCTTTTCGCCTATTAAAAGTAGAGAATAATAAAATAAAATAAAAATTAAGTAAAGAATAGAGCTGTATTGTTCTTAATTATTATACAATCGATACGTAATATCATTTAAATAAATGTAATTACTTGAGAATAATTGTGTGAATGGATCTATGAAATTGTCGTTATGTATTTATTTATCATTAACTTTAGTGGATCAAAAATAATTATTTCTATATTAACAGAATAATTAAATAGACATTATACATTGATTACATTTTGAATCGTAATTTTACATATTTGGTGTTTATGCTTTTTTGGATAAATTTATGTATATGATAGATCGTGGATTGATGCTATTGTTCCTAAAATATTATAGTATAAAGATACTTCAATTAAATAATTTCAAGCATTTTCCTTGCATGAATTTCTAAAATTTCTCTCTACTTTTGTTAAAAAAATTTTTTTATACAAATTAGAATCTTCATTTTCAATATGAGTGTATCAAACATTATTTACTTTTTCTTCCAATTTTTCAATCATAATTCCAATTTTTTTTTTTTAATAATAGGTTTTTTTTAATAAAAATTTTTTTAGGTAGACTGTTGTAATTGTTTAGAAGTAACTAAATTTTCAAAGAGTTTTTTTTTCAAGCATTTTCCTTTTTTCAGACCCTCTAATGAACAAAATCTTCCATAAGTTCTAATTCTGTATGAATTTGCATTTCCAAATGAATAAAAAGTGGGCTATTATTTCAAGATAATAATAACTTAAATCTCGCATTTACTTTTATCGTTATTTGCTTTTATAGATAATTATTTGTTAGCTTGTATAATGTTTTCAACTTTGTAACTGATTGATTCAAAATAATTGTAAATTAGTAAATTAAAAACAATTTTGTACTCTGCAAAATCTAAAATAAAATTATTTATCAAATTCCTTCAGTAAAATGATTTCTTGGTTTAAGAAATAATTTTATTGCCTTCACCCTGTCTCTATGGTTGAACCATTTGTTGATTAAAGAAAAGTTTTGAAAATAATGTGTAATTAGTACAAACTTCTTTTACAGCATGCATTCGGAAACGGATTTCAAATCAAAATTTGACATAAATACTAAGTTTTGTTGCAATATCAACTGTGGCTAAATATATTCAATTGCTTAATACACTACGCTTAGAAATTCCCATTATTAATTTAATTGAAGCAAAATGGTGGCGCGAACTTGAGTGCTATTTACGCATCAAATATTGCAATTAAATGAAAAAATAGGCACCCAAACAGCGCTCGAAATGCTTGGGTAACATCGGAAAAGTAACTTATGTCAAGAAGCAATACGCTTTCGCAACGAACTCGTGATTCACTACGATTTCAGCAACTGGAGGGTGATCTTGAACTTGAGAATTTCGCTTGACTGGAGACCGAAAAAAAAAAGTAAAAATAGGAGACAAAATCTTCTCATTTGTTTCGGATGAGAGAAAAGAATTAGAGAGAGAGGACGAAAACATACTTAATTGAATAAAACACTAAAGAACATGACCGGAGTGCTCCACTCGATAAAATTAAAGACTTATATACAGAAAAAACACCCGCTATGCACTATTTAACATCTCCATGTAGAATATTGAGTAATATCTGTTATTTTGGTGATTAATATCTGTTATTCTGTATTATTTCATGTAAGAACGTAATAGCATAGCGATGATATGCTTTATGTTTTAATTTGTCAATGGATTTCATATGCTTTTAAGGGTAAACCCCTGCTGGGAAGGATCTGGATTCAAACTGAGATTCTAGTAGGAATTTCTAAGAAATTGCTTAACCGATTGTACGAAATTTAGAGTAAAATTTGTAATCGCGATTCATATTTACCATTGATTTCCTCATTATGCTACCAAGTATAATGTCTTTGAAAAATTTATCAATAAAAAATAATGAGTCATCTTATGGAATTATCATTAAAATATGCTCTAACCACTAGAACTTTCTTTCATTATGACTAATAATAAAAATCATTTAGCTTATTTAGGTCTTGTGATTCAACTTTATTTTTCAGTTTATATTTAATCTGAAAAGTTGACATCCTTTTCTATTTTAAGAATTATGGTTTAATTAATCTCAAAAATCATATTTGCAATTATTTCTGACTAAATGTAGGATTTAGTTATTTAATCTATAATTGTTTAAATTTTAAAATAAATATTAAAATACAACATGAGTCAACAGCCAATAACCTAATTAAATCAAGAACTATGGATTTCATAAAATTTCATTCGACTTGATTGATTTACCATCTTGCATGATTGTCATTGTGTGTGTGTATGTATATATATATATCGGTCTATATATACATGTTTCTAGAAAGTGAAGTAAAATTGCGAAAATGTTTCAGGAATTATTATACTTTATCTCTTTTTAATGAATTCAAATAATTTCACGGATCACTTGAAACGTAAAACTTATTTTGGAAGTTTACTTTCTTTTTAAAAGTTATTCTTTATGTCATCACTATTTATCAAAGACGGAACTGAAAGATATTCTGAAGAAAAGCCAATCAAACTTTCGAGAAAATAAAATACTCTTTTTAACTGAAAATTACTTTTCAAAATAAATCCTTAAACAATTTTAAGGGAAAATAATTAATTAAATATATAAATTCAAAAGTTCGAGATGTTTTTCTGAAGAATATCTTCTTTCCTAATATCTTTCTTCCTTTCTAATATCATTATTTTCTAAATAAGGATTGCATTGAGATAAACTTTTAAAAAAATAAACTTCGAAAACAATTTCATTTCAAGTAAACCATGAAATTATTTAAATTATATGTATATATCTATCTATCTATCTATATGTAAATATATATATATATATTATAAATTATCAAATAAAAATAATAAATCAAAACAAGTAATAAATATTCTTTCATAACATTCCAAAAGAATTAATTTTAAAAAATTATTTAACATACAATACAGAATGAACAAAGATTTAAATAAAATATAATTGATTTGTATTTTAATTAATCTGAATTGCTTTAAAATGAGCAAAATTTGATTATGCAAAAATTGAGTAAATGATAAAAAGAAAAAAAAATAGCATAATGTGATTCATTTTCATCTTTTTTTGTTACTCGGTAATTGCATTTTTAAATTAAATTAATTTTATAGAAATGCATGCTTAGTTAAACATTTTTTACATTAAATATTTTCTATTTTAAAGAAAATTTTTGATTGAATATCATTTATAATTTAATGTATAATTTTATATTCTAACACTAATTATATATATTATTACTTATCTTTTCAAATATATGCGGTCTGTAAAATTAAAATTATATATCTTAGATAAATCTTATACATTTTTATATAATTTGTGTATTTATTTCTAACATAATTAAATGTTTATACGAATATATTGTTTTTTCTATAAAAACATTTCAAGAAATAAATTTATTTAAACACCATTTGATTGCTTTCTAAATTATATATTCAATTATATGGGAAACTAAATAAAATTTTTGATTAAAAACTATAATTATAATAATGTATAATTTTAATTTTACTATTAATCATAATTATTATATGATAATAAAATTGACATAGATAATTGACAAAATTATCTATTTTAATTTTATCTTTTTTGTGATGGCGGAAAATTACCGAAAACCCCTGCTGCTCCCTTACACCCCAACATCTTGCGATCTCAGATTCAAGTCCGAGAAGAGTTACCTAGTCGATTGTTAAGGTGATCGTAAATGATACGAGTGTTCTTCAAAATGTTTATTAAAAACTAATATTGATAAATGATTAAATAAAAATATTTTTAGAAAACAATTCATATTCTTTTGGATTCAAATATAAATTTTTCCATTCACAGGATAAAAATTATTTCCTTGTTGAAATTGCATCTGTAAACTTAAAAATCTTAATAAAATTTACTGAGAAAGTTTAATTTATTTAAAAAAATTTAGATTATATATATTATACATTGGCTAAATTTGTTTTTTTCACATTATATGTTATTTTTATATGATAAAAAAATACCTTTATATATTTTTTAAAGTTTAAAATGATGAAACTTAATTTAGATATTGAGAATTCTCAGAGTTAAGATATTTATAAACTATAAAAGTAAATTTTTTTTATTTTAATCGCCGTTATTGTTTCTGAAATTTGTAGCCAAATGATTTCAAAATTGTAAAATGTAATCTTAATTTAAGCATTGTAACTATTTTAAAATAAATGTCTCGTTTTTCACAGAATGTCTTATATTACTCCTTACATACTAATGTTATTATATGATTTCTAAATAGGATTTGCCTGATCTTTAAGGCACATAATCATTAAAAACATTATTAATTTATTCATTCTACCACGACATTTTGTTAAATTTCTCTTAAACTATAATAATGTCCACGTGCTGCAAATTGTTTATAGATTAATGATTTGTGCTCTGACTTTCAGTTCAACAGTTCATCAGTTCGACTTCCTTCTCGCGCGTGAATGTTTATTGTAGTTCGCGGTAACATTATCCTTGTATAAT
This sequence comes from Latrodectus geometricus, assembly GCA_026290005.1. Lineage (NCBI taxonomy): Eukaryota > Metazoa > Arthropoda > Arachnida > Araneae > Theridiidae > Latrodectus > Latrodectus geometricus. The sequence goes on from JAPDSC010043486.1 coordinate 369,008, forward strand.
CAACCTGTAGGCCTCGGTTAAAATTAGTGTAAAAATTGTTGAATGATAAATCAATCAATCATTTAACTCTATATATATATATATATATATATATATTATCACTATCCGCGTTTACTTACAACAGTTCTACGTCTTAGGATGTATTGTGAATTTTTCATTTTTTTTTTTCTTTTAAAAAAATAAACGTACAAAGAGTTAGAAAAAATCTATAAATCATGTCAATTAAATAGCTGTAAATATCTAAAAAATAAAATGAATATTTTTTTATCAATCGAGTATATCAGCACACATTTAGGAACATGATTTTCAATTTCATTAATAATTTATTTAGAATAAACAAAAAGTAAATAAACAAAACAATGTATAAATTTTAAGAAAAATTATTTTAAATTAAACTTAATTTATTTTGAGTTCTATAAATTCACTCATAAAATGTGAATAAGTTATAATTGGAAGGGAAACAAAAACGAATAAAATAAACAAGAAATCGTTCGCATTTTTTTCTGATTTTGTGCTGAGAGGGGAGGAAGAGGGTGTGCGGTTTTCGTATTCCGCCGGTGTTCGCGAAAGGTCACAGGAAGGCGACGTTGTGCACGGTGTGTGGACGAAAGTGAAATTCAGCGTGACATCACGTAGTTTGATCCCTGTTGCGTGTAAAGTCTCGCTAGGGATGCCAGAGGCGTTGATTCCTCTCCCTACATTAAGTGGAGCATTTTTTTCATCTTTTATTTCGATTATCGAGGGATGAAGAGCTCGAGATGGCAAAACGAGTCAGATTAAATCATTTATGGGGACCGTGCACCATTTGCTTTTTTATTTCCTTAACATAATTTTTTTTGTTTGTATTGCAACTTTTTATATTTATATTGAATCATTTTCCCTTATCAAGTAATTTCAGTCGTTTTTAAGCTAAATTGGAAATTAATGTTGCGCCAAATGATAAACTTATATATATCTTAAATGAGGAAAAATATGTGTTTCATTAATATTTTAGCAATTACAATTATTTTTATACTTTCATGAATTTATAAGGATTTTATTTTTTTTAAGTTTTAAAAATTTATATAAATTAAAGTAAGTGCCGTTAAAATATTATTAAAATAATATATCAATAATAAATAATATATTCTAATTACAAATAGTTTATTATTTGTGATTGATTTTTATCTCATTATCACTTGTAAAAAATTTTATTTCTACTTTTAAACGGCAACAATTTTGAAAATAGAATTCCAATTTTTATACATGTGTGCCCTGGAGCTTATGGAACATTGCTTTCAAAGTTGTTTCATACAGCATCAAATGATTTTTTTTTTTTTTTTTGAATATATTCATTGATTTTTTGGTACATTTTAGTTTTATTTCAAACAGTAATTTTTTATTCGAATATTTAATATGAGCTGCTTGTGAAACCGTGAAAATAAATTAAATTTTTGAAAAATATCCCTCTATTGCAGAAAATTTGGGTGAAAAATTTTATTAAAGTATGCAGTTTTATTTTATACTAAACATTTTAAGTATATGCATTAATTTTTATATGTGTGAATTGATTTTTTTTATTATGTAAGGGTAAAATATCAATATTATTTACATTCTATATTACTTATGCTGCCAAATTGGGAGAGAAATTTATACTAAGTGGATACGAGCTCTTTATTGTTATTATTCAAACAGTGGATATAGCAATAATATATTCCGTATTGTTATTTAGTAAGTTCGAATTAAAATTTCAAGAAAGAGCTTTTAATGATAAGTGAAATATCTCTTGATTTTCGATTTGTTCTCTTAAAATTATGTTTTAGATCATTTTAAGTACCTCTTTTATGCAATTCTAGTAATGTAAATGAATAAAAAATAAATTAATAAATTAATCTACGCAATTTAAAATAAATTAATATAAGGGCACAATGAAACAATAATATGTGGCATCATATAATTTTCAGCCCTTTGTGTGACAGGACAGTAGAGGCTTCGATTTTGATTAGAATATCGCTTATTTCCTATTGCAAAGAAATTTTCTATCGTTTATTTTCTTTTAAAATTAAATTTCTTTCCCCAAATGTCTCTTTTGTGGATCTCTTGGAAAAAAATAAATACATGCATGTTTAAAATAGGACCAATAAACAAATACATAAATATATAATTACGGACCATTCTAATAAATTTTTGGACCTCTTATTTTGCTTAAAGATGGACTCAATCTTCACAATTAACGATTCAATTTTTATATGTGAAAGAGAACGTTTCATTGTTGGAAAAAAAGAAAAGGAAAAAGTGAGGAATGCGATCAGGAAATAAGCGAGAGAAAAGATGAGGGAGCTTTTTGGTAATGCTCGCTTGCATTTGCGTCCTGTTTAACACGGGCGATCACAGCGGCGTGACGTCAAGCCCAGTGGCCCCTTTCTCCTCAGCACTCTCCGCTCACTGCCACTCACTCGCAACATCCCCTCCGCGGCATCAGAGATGTTTGTCCCTTGCTGCGGACAACCCTCCTACTACATGTGGCCGCACCACCCCCAGCAGACGATGCAGCAGTTGCCCAACTTCTGGATCAGGCCGATGCCCGGTGCGGCCAGCACGTTGCCCCACAAGCCTTGCCCTATGCACGATGTCGTCAAGAAGAGTCCCCACGAGAAATTGCAGAGGGCCTCCTCCGCCCCGAAAGCCCAACTCAATAAGAAAAAAGTAAGTGGATACGAGCTCTTTATTGTTATTATCGTTATCTTAATCGATCCCTTGTTTTAAAAGATGTTAATGAAATGTACATCCATCGGATAAAAGCAAGATTTTTTCAGCTTTTATTGAGATTGTTTTACAAATAGTGATTTTTTTTAACGATTTCATTTTTTAAATCTGTTTTGATTTTTCAAAATTTTATTTGAACGGTATTTATTATTAATTTATTTAGGAATTTTGTCCTATATATTCAATGATATCAATAACATCCTATGCATTAAAATTTAAATACAGAAATAGTAATTTTTTACAGAATATTTTAAAGATTTTTTGGGGTTTGCATGATTTCAAAAGTGTTCGGATATGTTTATTTCATTAGAAATATTATTTATTAATCAATGGCTTAAATTTCATAATTATGCTGAATTTTGAAAGTAATATATTCGGCTAAGTAGTTATTTAAACGAACATAATTGTGTGTATTATATCAAAAAAAAAAATTTTTTTTTTGCTGGCTATTTGAACTTTACTTTTTTTTTAGGTTAATTTTCTTTATTCAAAAGATACTTATGTAAAACGTTTATTGTGTTCAAAAATATTCACTTTGTTATTTATCTAAGCAAATGTTTATTTTTCATGCCTGTACCACTGATTTATTTGATTCCGTCTATGATTTGAATCAAAATTTTTTATAGAAATTCATTTTTTTAATATAAATTTAATTATTAGTATATAAATTTAATTATTTATTAACTTTTGAAATTAAGATTTTTTTCAAAAAAAAAAATTTCGTTGTTTTTTAAATTTGGAGTTATTAGCCTCTTATAGATTTTAGTCATGTCTATAAATATTTATTGTTACATTTCTCAAAAGTAATGTGAATTTTTTAAGGCTATACAGATATATAAATTATTTTATATAAAGGATACTCTAAATTATATGTGCGATTATAAGCAGTTGCATTCACTTTTACTTCATTCATTTCTTTCCGAAGTAGCTATTTATTGTTTTTCTTTAGATGCAGTTTATTAAACTTTCTTCATCTTTAGATTTTTATTCTTTGTAT
>JAPDSC010043494.1:0-52327 GCA_026290005.1 Latrodectus geometricus
CTGACGAGCGACTGGTGTCTCTTGATTCTAGCTGAGAGAGCTCGTCTACCGTTTGGAAGAAAGATCGTAGCTGGCGATCAGTGAGCTCGTTGTTCGCATCGTGGTCCTTGCAAACGTGTGTCTTTATTCTTGTCGAGATGATCACGGAACAAGAAGAATAAGACAGCTCTCGGAATGAACAACGACTGGCTGACAGTCAGTCTAAATAAAGGAATACGAAGCCGACCAACCGTCTCGATCGGACCTAGGAAGAAAATGCGTCAGAGCCAAGAGAATGAGCCGGGATTCGCTTCCAATGTTCGCTTGTCGAGCCATCCGAGCAACACAATCGAGCGAGTGGCTTTTCTCAAACTGTTGACACGACGCGTACTCGTTTATTGTTCGGACGGCTCACGAATAAAGTAATAGAAGCTTGAGAAGTGGTCCCAAATGATCGTGTGGTCACGATGCTTTCTCGAGTGACATGAATCAAGTCTTTGTCTGTGAAGAAATCGGTCGACGTCTTCTTTTTGAATTGTCCCATTATTGGTTAATTGTGTGTCGTAAAAAATTCGCCGAGAGCGCACACAAGTGCGACTCTCTGCGAATTTTTTACCCCTTTAATTTCTAAGGCTAAAGGGCTAACCTTTCAAGGCAATTATTCTTCGATTTTCAACATTTCGTCGATCGTTGCCTTGGGAAGATAAAACACGAGTGGCAACACATCTTCGAGATACTTGACTGTCCATGGCTCGTCACTGGCAACGCTAGACTCCCAGCCATCGTCTCCTTTCAAATATTTTTCGTACAGATGATCTTTTAAAAATTCGTCCAAGTCTTTTACGGGAACGACGAATTTTCGACCGTCGTTTGTCTTTGGCATTTCGAAAAACTTCAAGCCGGTCACGACGGAAATCTTGTCTCCGTCGAATGTGCTGGTGAATTCTAACTCTCCAGCAACAGTTTCGCCGGCTTCTTGAATCAGCTTGATTCTTGCCACGAAATTCACGGTGATTGACATGTTCGAAGACTGAGAAGAGAAAAATAAAACGATCTGAACGTGTTGAATGCTGAGAAGAAAATGTGTGAAGCATCCGTTTCGACTCTTCCTTTTATACAGGACAAGCCGGAAGTTGTTATCAACATGAAGATCTTTGGCTCTTGTTTCAACGTTAGAAAAGAAAATTTGTGACGTCCCAAAATTTATTTTTAGACTGTTTCTTTTATTATACGAGACAAGTCTTTATCAACATGAATATCTCAAGCTTTGGTTTTCAACGTTAGAAAAGAAAACAAATCTTGTTGTGACAATCGTCCCAAAATTGGTTCATTGTGTGTCGTAAAAAAATCGCAGAGAGCACACACATGTGCTACTCTCTGCGATTTTTTTACCCCTTTAATTTCTAAGGCTAAAGGGCTAACCTTTCAAGGCGAACAATCAATTGGTTTTCGACAAAAGATTTTCGAGTGTCCCCTTGGGAAAATAATACACGTACGGCATCAAATTCCGCAAGTAAGTGACAGTCCATGGCTCGTCACTCACTATGCTGGGATCCCAGCCATCGTCTCCTTTCAGAAATTTCTCGTACAGTTCGTTTTTAATAAAGTCTTCTATGTCTTTGATAGGAACGATGAATCTTTGACAGTCTTGCGTTGCTGTCGACGGCATTTGGAAATGAGTCAGGCCAGACATGACGGAAATTTTCTTCCCGTCGAACGTGTTTGTGAATTCGATTTCGCCAGCCACCGTTTCGCCTTCATCGTTTTGAACGAGTTTCAGTCTCGCTACGAAATTCAAGTTGTAAGTCATTTTCGAAAAGAGAAAAGAAAACGGATCTGCACGCTTCGAAAGCTGAGAACAGAATGTGACGAGCGTCCGTTTCGGCTCTTCCTTTTATACGATATGAGCCGGAAGTCGTTATCAACATAAAGATCTTTGGTTCTCGTGTCGACGTCGTACGTTAGAAAAGAAAAAGTTTGTTGTGACAAAATTCTTTTTTTCATCGAGTAACGAAACGTTATGCTTGCCGTTCGATACAATTTTGAACGAACTTGTTGAAAACAAAGACTTTGACCATTGTACAATGACAATGATGTTGTTCCATAATTTCCGTGTGCCAATCGCATTGCCATTTTCTAGGGTCTTCTTGATTCACCAACGCGTTGAATTTCGGACAACCGTGAATTTCCAAGTCGATATTTGGAATATTTAAAGCGTTCAAGAGTTCCTTTTCGTATCGACCGCCTTTGTAGGCCACGACGTCTTTATTCGCGTTTTTCGTTCTGTTGTAAAACGATTTCACGATGTCTTCGAGCTCGTTTAAAGATCTCACGTCCCGTTCTCTGAAGCTGGCTCGAAATCTCAGTCCGTGAATCCGTTTGCTGCAATACTTTGCTGTCCGCCAATCTTTCGGATTCAGATGAATGTGACGAAGGTCGAATCGAAATCCGTACGGCACTGGATTTTCGTTGGTGGCTTCGATCAACCCGAGTTCTCGACACAAGAAAGTTCTTTCGTGAACGAAGCCGTCCATGTCCATGATCATGCAAATCGTATCCATTGTTTGTCGTCGGAGATCTTTGCTCTTTATTGTACGAGACTGGCTCTGTGAATAAAGGAACACGATTGCCGTGACAGTGTTCGATAGCCGAGATTCGTGAATACTTGGTTTATTGCGAAGAAATCCAGAGGCTGTGGCTCATTCGTCCTGCACGACTGGAACTGAAGCTCGAACGAAATGCGGACTCTTCTTAAGCGCGAATATAAAAATCTGGAATCGTGAAAAATGAAATATGAAACATATTTCGTACTTTATGATTTCCGAACAAGGCGAAAGACACATCTGGTCAGATGAGCAACGGACTTACAAGACGCAAGAAACGCTTGTGAAAAATTTGTCTTTTCCCAAGTACGCGATATCTTGATTTCAGAATCTGCAATTGTTTGCTGTTTCCTAATTTAATTTTTACGTGACACAAGAAAAAATTCTTTCGGATTTGATTTGAATGTCACACGTTAAATTCATTTCGTTCTTTTTTTAAAGATGGCATTTTGCAATGTGATCGAAATTCGAAAGGGTACCGGTGCTCACACATTTTTTAGACCGACTGTAGATGCGATAAATTATAAAATTTGTAAAATAAATTATCCACATGTAAGCTAATGCGATTAATGGGAGTGAGATATTAGAAGAAGTATGGCAACGAAATATTATATCTTCGTGGAACATAATATTTTTAAAAACTAAATTTGTATCATTTGAAGACTTTAAATTGTTGAGCTCGGGATTTTTCAGTTGAGCTGCTACAGTTCAGAATAATTAACTGAGCTACTTAGAGCAATTTCTTCTATTCGAAAAAGGTTATCGACGATAAAGCTTTCTTTCCCGGAATAAAAATTGTAAAATGACTTATATACTGTAAATGGCGATTTTTACGAGGTGAGAATCATCAGACTTTTGCTCAAAATCAAAAATTAATGAACCGTAAGTACTACAAATTCTCTTTGTCTGGCATATGAGTGAAATACAGTATGGCATAGTAGACAGAGAGTAGTTCTCTATCGTATGTATCGTATCGTTCCGTGAGATTAACTTTTCGGAAAAGAATGCCAGAGGGTCAAGTGAAGAGTTTTGTGAATGTTGGAGGACTGCGCAGATGTCAATGTGAAAAGCATCATTACGCAAATATAATTTTGCATCAGAAATGAGATGTTAAAGTGTCGCCGCATTTGCAATGGCTTTTTTGTATGTTTCGAAAGCGCATATACTTCGGCTGATCAAATAATTGGTGTAGAATCTTTCTTTTTATTAGTAAGAAATGAATATAGGAGATATGTTTTCCGGAAGCATGATTGAAAAAAAATCTGTGATAAAAATTGAACGTTAAAATCTGTGTAGTTCTGATACAGTTTTAGGTCGAGATAAAATGACAATTGAGAACATTTTAGTAGGTGACGGAGCAATTCCATTGGCAAATACTAGAAAACCTAAGAATGTCAATTTTGATTTTCGAAAAAGGTATATTTCCTTATTTGAGACAATACCGTATTCATTAAATAATTTAAAAATTATGTTCAAAAAACAAAAGTTTAAGTCTCTTATCACGATATGTATGAAGCTTTGAAAAAATTTGTCCTGCACTGCACAGACCAAACACCATTTTTGTAAATTCAAATAACCCGAACAGGGTTATAAAGGTTGTTTTTTAACGTCAGATTCAACGACGGGAATCTGATGATAAGCTCGAGCTAAATCTAATTTAAAAAAAATTTTTGAGCCATTTAGGTGTAAGCAAACTTCTGAATATGTGGAAGAGGTCTGCAATTGTGAAAGCGTTTAATCTCTTATAATCATCACAAATTCACCACGTACCGTTCGATTTAAGCACAATAGGAATTGGACTTGCCCATAGGCTAGTTGAAGGTCTACACCAGCCGACTTTTAACATATATCCAAATTCTTTTTTAGCGGCTACGAGTTTGTCTGGTGGCAAACATCCAGTTTTTGCAAAATCTGGTGGACTTGTAGTTTCAATGTAGTGCTTAATATCATGAATTTGCGTGAAGAAATTCAAGTTTATAGTACATATTCTTGGGTACTGAGATAAGCGATTGAAAATATTATTTACTTAATATTTTTTACTTAATAATTTTACTTAATTTATTGAAATTTAAAAATTGCATTTGTTTTCTACTATATTTCAAATTCAAGTCTGGTGTTTTTAGTATTTTTTTTTTTAAATAAAATTGTAGTTTTAAGCAAGCGCAAATAAACTCTTGAGGTTATACCACTAGGGAAAGACATGTCGTTATATAGACTGATAGTGTTCATAAACAGCCAGCAAGTGGGTGCTTTCTATGTTAGTATTGGTAATTAATGGTAAATATATGTGTTTTCTATATCATACAATTAAAAAGATAAAAAAATTCATTTCTGTGTTTATAACTTCATCTATTTATCATTGTTTCTTTAAAAGTAATAAAATAGACAAAATTTAGTAGCCACCTTACTGATCATACATTTAAAATATCAATTTAAACATTTAAGATATCCAATAAGCTATTAAATTTTTAAAGGAATTATTAGCAGTTGTGAATTTTCTTAAAGCATAAATGTAAGTAATTTATAAATTTCTTAGAAAGCTATTAACTATGATTCGTATAATTTGTTCACTTTTCTACTCCGTTAATTATAATTCTAAAATGAAAAGTTATGCAAATTGAATGTTTCATTAACAATACATCACAATAATGTGATCTAAAATCATAGATCATTGAAAGCAATCAGGAATTCGTTACTTAATGTATGCATAACATTTTGAAAATCATTTGATCTCAGGAAATATTTTTCGATGTATAATCGTAATCGTTTTTGTATCTGTCACCTGATAAACAATCATGAATTCTACTTTCTTTCTTTTAAGTTTTGATTAACTGTTTATTAATTAATTTTATTTAATACCTTTTTACAATTACATTGTATGTAAAGTATCGAATTTTTTTTATTTCTACCCCATCTCGTATACTTAATATATATTTCACTTAATTTTCTGTAAGTGTGTATTTGCTTTTTGTTTTGAATTTCAATTCAATCGATACTTTTTGTTTTGAATTTCCTTTTTTTAAAATATATTGAAAACTATTTCCTTTTATTATTATTAATATTTTTTGCATCATGTTTAAATTTGCAAATTCTCTTATAATTTACTTGAGATATTGTTATTTAATTTTTAAAGTTTTCTGTTAGCTGAAGTATTCGTACTCTCCCCTTTACTTAATCGAAATAAAATTTTGTTTAGTGTTAATTGTGATTTTAAAAAATATTCAACTAAATGATTTTATAAAGCAAGAGAATAATTAGTGTTCAGATCTCGTGAAAGTTTTCTTACATTTTATTGCATTTAATTTTATTTGCTCAGAATATTTACGATATTTTTATTATTCAACTGCAAAACATAAAAATTCCTTTTATAAGAAGACATTTACTTTCATTTCACATAGACATTCCTATTGACATTTTAATAAATATAAATTTATAGACATTAATTTCTATTTGAAAAGTATTTGAAAGAAACAAGCTGGTAAACTTTTTATTAATATATATATTTTTTTACTGCACTTTCTACTATATAATCACTTTTTAATGATTTTAAAGTCAATATTAATTTAAAACACAATTTTTTAAAATTTTATTAACAAAATTTAAGTTGGAAACATTTAAAAAATTTTTTTGTATTCCTTATATAAAAACTACAAAAATTTTGTATGCTTCAAGTACTTAAAATTTCTGTTTTATCCTTTTCTATATGGTAAACTTGTTTTTTATTTAAATTTAACTAAGTCTGCATAAAAACCTAACACTATTTTTCTCTTTTTTATATTTCCAAAGAAATCTATGGCAATGAAGGAGAAATAAATTTTAAAATAAACTGAAATAAAGTATGTTGTGTATAAGTCACAATAATGCATGGAAGCATTAATCTTGTTTAAAAAATATAACTGAAATGAAAAAAAAAAATATATACTCAAAATTTAATATTTCATTTAAAAATATGAAAAAAGGAGAACAAAGAACAATTAATTTTGAAGAAAATTTATTTTATGTCTAATGAATTATGTTTGTCTTATTTGACAATTACTGTATTTATCTAAATTATCTAGTAAATTCATTCTTTCTATAATGTACAAGCATCCTTAAGTATTGTATGAGCAGTTACCATATTTGACCTATAAATTCTTAAAGTAATAAATATTTTACATAAATTTTTAAATATCCCTTTAAGTGTTTGTTTTTACCATAATATATATTCATTAATATTGAAGTATAACAAGGTACTTACATTCTTACGCAAAAGTTGTAGTGTAATTGGCTGTTTTGTGTAGATCAGTGATAGATCAAAAATATTACATGGTCTTAAAATTTCAAATGTCAAGGTATTTATTATTTTTTCACATGGAACTAGGTGGTGACAAAGCCATAATGGTTTTAAAAATTTATTGTTTTCATTAAATTGCTTAGAAAGCTCTTTGAATTCTAAATTATCAAAGGTTCTTGATTCTAAATTTAAGCATGATATTTATAATGATAACAAAATATATAATTTATATCAGGTATCTTATTCTTCTCTGTTTTGATAGATATTCATTTTTCTTCCAAGGTGTTCAAATAATGTCCTTTGGCAGATCAAATAATTTTCCAGATTACGGTGCTACAAATGCACGCTATGGTGGAGCAAGAAATTCTAGACCACAACCTGAATCCAATTTTGGTAAATATGGAAATGTTGTGAAACCTTTTCAGAATATTTTAATGTGTTATAAATTAAAAGACAATGTAATTCATAGAACCTTATGGATTACAGAATTGCCTTGTTTTTTTGTATGCTGTATTTCTTATTCTTTCTGAATCTATTGTTTTCAAATTACATAATATTATTAAACATTTAATTACAATTACAGTTATTTGATGAGATTGTTCAAGTTAAAAATAAGACTCTGGAAAAAATATTTTATGCTTAAGAATGTCTATATTTTTGCTGTTAACATTAAGATAAGTAAAAAAAAAAAAAAAAAAAAAAAAAAAAAAAAAAAAAAAAAAACTTGGAAAACAATTATGAAAAAATATGGTGAATATTTTGAGTTTTGTGAACAGTTCTATCTTAGAAATGTCATAGATATAATAAAAAAAATTTGTTTTACCTAATTTAATAATTGTTTTTTATGTAAAAAATATATTTGAGTTTTTTTTTTATTAGCATCTTTAGCAATGAAGTTTGTCACTAAATTATAAAGCTTTAGAAAATGCTATATTGATACAAATTTTTACTCAAAGTAGCACTTTCTAGAACAAATAGTTAGAAATATTGCTTTAAAATTTTATTTTTTTAGATAGTAGTCCTAGTATATCAATATACTTTTATAGTATAGGAATTAATTGACATTTAAGTATTCTTTTTATTAATTACAATATTTTATGAATTTAAAAATATCTATGCTTTTATTTTTTAATGAATTCATATAAACTGATTTTAAAAATGACAGATTAAGTCTTATGGTTTTTGATTGGAATCTATAGTTATTAAGCAGCTTAAAACATTAATTTAACTAGAAACATTTAGTGAATAGTTTGTATAACTTAGCTATTTTTATTCTTTTTTAATCTGATTGATCAGTTTGAAATTAGTAAATTGTTCATAAGAATTCTTAATATTTTTAAATTCACGTGATTTATATTTGATGCTTGATAATTTTAAATTTGTATCATGTAAAATGTTTGTTTTGTCATTTAAAAACAAAAATTATTTTGGGAGAAAAATTGAAAATAAATTCCAAGATATTTTGAATCTCTTTTTAGAAAAGCAGTTTTTTTTTTTTGTGATCAAATACTTCTTATGTTTACTTTATCTTAGAGAATAAACTGTTAAGTGAGCTTGATTAGATGTTAAAAATACACAATTGTGTTAGTTTTTATTGTTTTTTATTCATAGCTTCAGTTAAAAAAAATCATAAGATAGTAATCATATTAATAGATGAATATAATTAATCTTTCATAATTCTAACTTTATTCTGAATTTTTGTTAGTAATCCCAATCTTGGCATTTTGTATAAAAAATGTTCTTTTATATGTAAATTAAGACATTTGCTGCACAAGTTATTCTTACTCAATTTTCAGTTAACAAATTTCCAAATGTTATTAATATTCTTAGATGTTTTAATTAATTTTAATAATAAACATATTACTAAAATTCATTAAAATATATCTATCTACATAGGAAAAATGAAAGCTTTTTATTTTATGAAAATTAAAAGCTTTTAAGCATTTTTGCTGATGTTAGTAATTTAATTTATGAATTTTTAACAAGAAGATAAGATGTATTTTTTGTTACTGAACTACATCACATTTTTAAAACATAAAATTTAGCACATAATGGGGCAAAAAAGGAAAATAAGTGCTATTTCTAATATAAGAACACAATTAAAAACTACAATATTATATTGTCAGATATATTTTGTGTTGCTAATACATTTTCTAAAGGGCAAATTTTATGTAATTTCCCTAGAAAAGTAAGGAGGAAACAAGTTAATTTCAATCCATTTATTCTTGCTGTATTGTTTATGATAAAAGTAAATTATGTTTAAGTGTTTATGATAAAAGTAAAGCATAAAAATTAAGATTTTATGCATTTTTGTTTTGTAGATTGTATTTTGTTTTTGCATTTTTGATTTTAGATTGGTAATAATAGTTCTATATTTTCAGATATTAATCTATACCATCAATTATGTGACGATATAAGCTGTAATATATTTTCTATCAATAATAATGGTAAGTTTTATGCTATTTGATTTAATTATATTTCATTTTTTATGTTTGTTGCTTCCAAAATATATTATGTTTTATTTTGATATGGACAAAAAATAATGTTTTATCATTATTTAAAATTCCTTTTATAAAGTATATTTGAATTTACATATAATTTCATTTTTGTTGTGTCTGACTGAACATTATAATTATATTTTGTTTAATTTAGTTTTCTAAAATCTTTTCTCATTTTCTATTTTATAGTCACAGCTCTTGAAAAAGCTTCTAAAGAAGTTGGAACTGCGTCAGATACTCCTATACTTAGAGAAAAAATGTAAGATTACTTTTGTTACTTTCATTTTATTATTAAAATAAAAAACCACATTCACTTACTGATATCTGAGAATTTTTAAATAATTTTCAATAATATCTAAATTTATATGAAGATCTGAAATTGAGATCCTCAATAAACAATTCTTTCCAAGAATTTTGAAAGTGTTTCATCCCTTAAGAATCTCTTAAATTTTTTCCTTAAAATTTATTGTAGCAAATTGTTGTTCTTAATTATTTAATTAAGTAGGATCACAATTTCTAGTGGGCCATGGTAACCTAGTTGTTTAGGGCATCAGTCTCACAATTGCCAGGTTGTGCGTTCGATTCTTAGCTGGCAAAAGACCATCATATTCACTAATGGCACTTGGGGCACATAAAGTATGCTGTGGTCACAATGTCTTCCATGTTCCCACTCCAAATTAATATCTCTGGGGTTGTTAGAAGCCATGCCTTGGGTCTTCTCTTTCTTTGTATCTCTAAATTTTAAGACTCAGATTGTATTGCCATCTGTGCGCCAAAGTTGTACTTCCACCTTGTGATGGGGTGCTCTGTTAAAAAATGGAAGACACTCTTTCCGACTTCATTCATCCAGTCCCAGATGGGCAAACTTGGCTTTGTCAAGTGTCTTAAGTAACAGCAATTTCTAGTAATCTTTCATTTATAAATTAGTAATGTTAACATATTTTTTATTTTAAATATTTATTAAAAAATTTTCATTACATTAAAATTGGATGATATTTCAAATAAAAACATATGTTTCAATAAAGATTGAACTTAGATCTTTATGACCTAATGTGCAAATTATTTATACAATTTGACTATTGTTAAATACAACATTTTAACTATGAATTTTTTAATAAATAAAAAAAGTTTTTTCAATACCTGAGAAATAATCTTGAGGAATTCAGAATAAGGTTAAAACAATGTACAATGTATACTTTTTCATGAAAATTACAAGACAGCAAATTATATTTTGTCTGTCCTGTGTACAACTTTATTATGAAAATACTTATTCGTTTTCCTAATGTGAAAAGTTAATTTTGAAAAAAAGGGGAAGAAAAGATGAGTTATATTAAAACTATGCAGATTTACATTATTGTCTAGTTTGGCTGAAAAGCTTTCAATAATCTTTCTTGAATGTAAATAATTAGCAATTATAAGTGCATAGAAGCACAGGAAGTGCTTTATATTATTAAATAAATGAAAAACGCTTTTGATATAAACAGTATCATTTTCCTTTATTTTAAAACTCATTTCAATCCTTTTATAGTTTATTTAGATTTCGTTTGTAATTATAATTATGCTATAAGTTTATAAAAATTAATGATTATTTAAAATATATTTATAATTTTCAAAGTTTGTAAGTGGTTATGACTGTTGGAATAAAAAATCCATCAATATTCCAATTCTTTTATTGTTTCAATTTCCTAAGTTTTGTTTTATTGAAAATGTTTCTTAAAACTTTGGAAAAGAAGTATAAAATTGACTTTTAATATTGAATATTCATTAAAAAAAATCTACAATCTGGTGTGATTACTCTCATAACCATTGATTGTACTTGTAATTGTGACTCTTGTAATTAAGGAGTTTTATTTGAATGTAAAGTTTATGACAATAATGGACAGTTCAAGATCTTACAATAATTTTGTTTTGATGTTAGAATTGTTTTAAAAATTACAATAATATACATTTTGCATACTTTTACAACATTCTAATTTTTTTATGCTTTTTCATTATGGGAGTAAGGTTGATTTAATTTTTAAGCAATTAGTGAAATTTTTTTTAAATTTAAAATTTGTTTAAAAACATTATAAGCTTATAAACTCTTATCAATCAATAATTATGAAATTTGTCAAACTGTATGCTTAAATCTAAAGCTTAATTTTGCAACTCCTTATCTAACACCATTGTAAAATATATTTTTTTAATTAAAAATTAAAAAAAGATGTAAATATAGACTCTAATAGTTTTTTAGTAAATTTATTTTTTCCTGGATGAATCAGCCTCTTTCTGATGATAGTTTAAGGAATTTAAAAAAATAAAAATAAAATAAATGATATTTTGAATTTGTCCACATATTTTAGAAACAAAATTTTCTTATGAAACAGAAAGTGCTATGAGTTTTTAGGAATTAGCGATTAGTGTTCAGTGTGATGTACAGAATCAAGACTTCAGTTTCAAGAATGCATTTATCACATTATCTTCTACATCATAGAGACAGTTACATAACAAATGTTGGGGTATTTCATATTGCTTTACTCAACTGTTATATCATGCCCTCTCTGTCTGCCTTCTTTCCCCTAAGAGGAAGAGGGGGGCCATGAGTGCTTTTCCTGTTTGAACTGTGCGTCCATATCCCAGAGCATGGGAATTCATTTCACCCTTTCCAGATAGGCTAAAAAGGGGAAATGTGCCTTTTTTGTTATTAATTAAGGTTGTGAGAAAAGGATCACTACAAATTCTTAAATGAATACTTGAAATATTTTTGTTGTGTATGTATTTTTTTACTTGTGTCTTCATAACTTTATAGCTTTGTTAGTTTTAAAAAATCATCACTTACTGTGTATTAATTCTTGTTACTTTTTTCCTTATTGGTAAGCAGCAATTTGTTAACTGAAATCAATTTCTGTTTTTGTATGCTGTAAAACTGATTTAAATTTTAATTTTCTAAGCTCTGTTTACCATGGTTTACATTTATTAATAGAATGTAATCTAGAAGTTGATTGTGAGAGTATAAGATCTAAGAAAGTGAGTAATTTTAAAAATTTAAATATTATCTGTTTCGTATGACAATTTGAGTTGCTGTGTTGATTTTTAAATATTATGTATTTTTTCCAGATTACTTGTCGAATTTGCAATTTGTGCATATGCTTGCCAAATTATAATTATCTAAATATGCATTTAGTTCTATTATTTTGTTCAAACTAATTATTTAATAAATAATTGAATTTTGTAGTTTTTATGTTTTCTTTTATATGTGTTTTATGGCTGTTGGCTATGCCATGTACAAGTCAAATGGCTATTGCTGATTAAAATTTTGACTTTTTGTAAACTTTTTAAATTGTATTTATTTTTTTTACTATAATTTAAAAAAAACATGTTAATATCTTTTATTTTTAATGTTCTTTTTTTTCTTTTTAACTTAGTGCAATCGTTGTAATATTTTAAAGAGTACCTAAGGTATTCTTATGAATAATTGTTTGTGTACAGTTTTTAAATTATTTTAAATTATTTAAATTATTAAATTAAATTTTAAAGGCTATTGAATCTTATTTATTGATCAGCTGTGGTGGTAAATGGAAAAAAAAGTATCCTTAAATCTTATTAAAAACTGTATTCTCCTTCTAAAAACTGTGTTCCCTTTAAACTTAAAAATTGTTTTTTTTTTTTTTTTTTTCTATGTAAAATTTAGAATTGTGTTTAAAAATTATGATTACCAATTATGTTTAACAATACATTTTGTAAAACCATATAAATGACCTTCAGAATTTATAAGCTATTAATGTTTAGAGAAGCTAATAAAAAAAAAAAAGATTACTTATGCTCTCTTTATTTTCTTGTAGACATGCAACAAGACAAAGTACAAAAGATCTAGTTAGTAGCACAACAAAGTATTTAAAACAGTTGACAGTATTAGTTACTAAAGGTAGCAGGGTGAGTAATTCATTGATTCATGCTGAGTATAGGTTCCTAATCTTACTTATAATCCCTTTTGCAATTTTTCTTTTTTTTCTATTCTCAATATTTTAAATTGTTCTGAACAAGAATTCATAATATTTTTATGTTGCTCTGTGTATTAAATAAAACAAATTTTATACTACTCATTTTAAACTAATGTATGCAATTTCATGAATTAAATTTGTAATTAAAATAATACATTTTTCACTAGTTTTGGGATTTGAAATTTTCTTTTTGAACTTTTTTTTCATTTCCTAAGTAGTTTTTGTGATAATGTGTGTGTTGTGGGAGGAGTGAAACAGTTTTCTCACAAAAATAAATATTTTTTTAAAAAAGGAAGAAAAAACTTTATAAGTTTAAAAACAGGAAGAAATTAGTTATAGAGGAATAATTTTAAGTTACCATTTGTATATAATAATGTCAATGAATAATTTTATTTTTGTTATTATAAAATTTTGTTTTCACATTTCATGTATATATTGTTGATATAGTGATTGGATCAGAAAAGCATTCACATGTTGAAAAATATGTATATATATGCATACTTTATCATAAATCTTGTAAGTGCTAAGTAATTGTTTTATAATTTATTTATGAAATCCCCAGTATTGGAAATAAATTATAACAGAATTGCTTTTAATCAATGCTTCTTTTTAGTTTTTACCTTTATTCAATTTAGGAACTATTATATAGACTTTTAGTCACTTTACATATAAATTTATATTAGTAAAAATAAGTGACTAATGGCAATTTTTATGAAAAATAATTGAAATTTATTATTTTTTAAAGTGAAATAATGTTTTTTTCTATGCTTAAAATGCTAGTTAAACATTATCCTCAAGTATAAGTGTAGTTAAGCCAACATCTGAACAGTTGCACTCTGGTCTTTGGATCAACATTAATAAATTTGAATTTTCAAGAGTAGATGCTTTTAGTGGTTCAGAATGCACTTTAAACTGTAAGCTTCTGTCTAATTAGCACTCGTCTGCAAAATTTGCCATGGAGTGATAAACCAAACCAGTCAGTAAATATAGTCTATAGTTAGCTTTTGTTACCTATGAAATTTAATTATTCATTAGTTTATCAGGCTCTTAAATTTTTTTCTTATTATTAGATCAAGAAAGTCAACATTTTTTTCTGAAATGTTCATTTTTGAAACAAGATTATTGATTTTATTAACCTCCAGTGGGTGGGACCATATTATACCAACATGAAAGGTCACATGTATTTCCCACATACACTATAGTAAAATGTAAATTTTCATAAGAGTAGCTATTAAAATTATATTGTAAATAGCTTAGATTAATAACTACAATGATTTTAAAAATTTTTAACATAAAAAGAAGCAGAAAAAATATAAACATAAATTGCAATAATATAAAATGACAACAGGTTAACTGAATTGATTTAAAAATAACTTAAATGGAATTGCCAATATTTTGACCGAACAATTTGCATATGAAATATAGAAGTGCAAAAAATAATACAGAATTTATGTATAAAAAGGAAAAAAGTAATTGACATTTAAATATGAAAAGGAAGGAAACAGATTCATTGTTATTTCACTGCATCGTTGCAATCTGAGTAAATGTGTTCAATGTGATCCAAACATATAAATTTCTGTCAAATCTCACAATTGAACTTTGTGGTTCTAGTCTGCTTTTCTTTTTTGGGAAGGTTTGCATCTTTTTTTCTTCTGGCATCACATCTTCCACTTTTCAATACCTAGTTCGGCTTTTCTCTTTAGCACTTTTAATTTTAGCTCACTTTGTAGACGTGGATACTCTTTACGCAATATTTTCTTTCAAAAGTGCATTTGCAATCTGTCACAGATATTTCCTTCTATATTTTGTATGTCATAATTTGTTTTCCTGTAAAACTAAATGCTATTTCTGAGTGAAAAATTTGTAAAATTCAGTAAAAATTATAGTTCCTTAAAATTACTAATTTTTTATTTTAAGGAATTTATCTATTATAGATATAAAAGTTTAAATTAATTACAATGATATATAAAATAGAAACTTCATAATTTCTTTATGTATAAAGTATGTAGAACTATGATTTGTGTAAAAATTTTGACACATGAGCATTTTTTTAGTGAATGTTATATTCTGGATGTGATGCAGTGGTGATTTATTTTATTGTTGTTATTAAGGCCAATTGTAAAATTAAAATGTGATTTTTGTTGAAAAATGGAAAATTGAAATTTAGTTTCATTCATATTTGGTACATTAATTTATGGATTAATACACTATTACAAATATGTAGCATTACAAAATGTATGTTGTCAAAAAAGTATTAAATTGATTGAAGAAATTTATGAGAAAAATGTAATTTGTGTATGCTATTGATTCTATTTCTAGAACCTCAATGTCTTCTGTTGAATTTTTCATTTGAGTTTATTTCTTTTATTATTTGATTATTATCGATTTCTTTAATTTTTCAAACTTATATGTTTAATGAAAAACTATTGGCAAAGAAATATTCAAGGGTTGGAAAATCAACTTTATTCTCTTAAAAATCTTCAATTTTAAATAAAGTAGTCATGATATGTTGATTAACAGTAAGGGATCATGAAATATCAGTGCTTTTTTCCTTTAGAACATGACAAATGTGAAAAAAAGAGGACAGAGATAAATAAGACAGTAAAAATATGTTAAACTGTTCCTATTCTTATTGTATCATACGTTATGTGATAGATATTAACCATTTTCCTAATTTGATACAGCCTTTTCAGCTTTTTACATAAAGATCTAACAAATAAGCCATTTATGCTTATCTATGTTATTTATGTATATATTTTTTTGTTAAAAGAGCTTAATTATTATAATAAAGATATGTTTTCTTAAAATCATTTTCGGAAATAGTCTCATATTTTTTTTACACAATTGGAATGAAATATAGCTTTTAATAATATAAAATATTGTTTAAATATCAAATTAAAATGTAAAAAAAAAAAAAAAAAAAAAAAAAAAAACTAAGATTATTGTTATCAAAGAAATCTTGTGTACATTATAATTCTATGTTGATTCTTTTTAATTTTAATAGTGTTTTGTGTTATAATTTGAATATTGTTATGGACTTCATTTCTGTACTATAATTTCTTTGCATCTATTAATGATGAAATATCAAAAATTCATTTTATTTAAAGCTTCATCTTTTCCCTAAAGGAACAAAATCCCTAGTAAATAAAATAAAAATGTTAGTGTATTAAGTTTCTTTAAATATGTGCGTAATGTGTGTATATTTTAATATTTTAGGAACACAAATTGCAATCTGAAAGAGTGCGAAATGAATTTCAAGCAACAGTTCAACGGTATGATACCTTGCAAAAGGTAATTTCATATTTCATAATAATTAAATATTCTTTTTAATTTAAAGATTTTACTACAAATTGAAAACAAAATGTTCTAATGAATTATTTTGCATCTATTACTATGTATGTATTACATTATTTTGCATTTATTTTACTATGTATTTTATAATTTAATGTTATAATTTAAATCAAACAACTAGAGTGCAATGGTTGAAATAATAATAAAATTATATTTTGTCTAATGGTTATTTAATTATTTGCAATTTAATACAATGAATAAAATATATATTTTACACTTTTTTCAAAACTACTCTGTAATTATTTTTAGCAAATAATTGTTATAATTCATGCGTAAAATTTTTTATTGTAAATATATTGACATTTTTTATACTAGAAGTCAAACATCTGTGTAACTTCAAGTAGAATAGATGGAGGAGTAAAGATGTGATAGAAATAGTTTGCAAAATTACTTTACTTTTGTATCTATAAAAAAGGCATATTTTAAGACAATATAGGTCTATAAATTTTTTTAACTTGGGTTTCAAAAAAAGTAAAACATTTCTATGTATTTAAAAAAAAATATTTGGAAAGATTTATGAAAATTAGATTTTATCATTATTGTTCACTTTATTAATAAGCTATACATTCCATGTCAAAATATATAGCAAACATTACGACTGAAGAAGGCAAACAACATATGTTATCAAAAATGTCTAGATAATCAAGTTAATTACAAGTACAGAACTTTTCCTTTGATTTGAAATTTAATTCCTTCATATATACATAGGACTAAATTTTATTCAAGTGTTCTAAATTTATATGATATGTGTGTATAAATACACACTATATTGAATAAAAGTGCAATGAATAAATGGGTCTGAAACAACTTAATTTTTTTTTATTTTACATTAATAAATTCATTTTTGATAAAATTCTAATGTTCATTTTTCAAAGAATAATTTTTCTGATTTGAGTAATTTTTAATTTTAAAATTTGAAGTCAAGTAAGTATAGCAGGATTACAATAAAAATATTTACTTCTAAAAAAAAAATCTCAAAATTATTTTTTTTACTCATCGGTCTGTATTATACATGACATATAAATTAACCAAGTTTTTAAATGAGCAAAAATTAATAATTTTTAAACCATTTAACAATAAAAAGGACAATAATGATACTGAAAATGTTCTGTGTAAAGCACCACTAAGCAATATATTAATCTGTATCTGATCATTAATACCTTTTCTGATCATCAGTCTATAAGTCAATGTTAAAAAGGATGAGTTCTCTGGCAGTTCAACAATTCATGGGTTCAAGTCTCACCTTGAACATTGATGTTTTTAATTATTTTAATCCACTTTAAACCTTAGGTTGCAGTCTAGTTATTCCTTGTGTACAAAAAAATGGCTATTGGTTGTCCAACAAACCAAACTAAATCAATTATAAAAATCATTAATAAGCGAGAATAATTTGCATTAAATATTATTAAATAGAAAAAAGATAAAGATAAACACTGTAGTGTTTCCAAGCAGGAAGCATATATTTGTAAATGATAGTATTGGCTGAAAAATATTTTATTTAATATTTTCAAGATTTCATTGAACATATAACAAGGAAACTACTGAATATTATTATTAAATCAGAAACTGTGTTAATGTACATCAACTTATCCAATAGTCAGATCACTTTCTATGCTGTACATATCATATTTGAGTTTGCCTAATCTTTACATTTAGATAAAATTTATATCAAATTTTTTTTTCCACATTACAGAGCTGGAGGAATAGTTAACATCTTAACTTTTATTTCAACAGTACAAGGATTTAGTTCTCCAAGCAGGATTGAATGCTTTGATGAATTCATAATGTATTTTAAACTATAAATCTTGGTCAAATTATAGTTATGCAAATGAGCAAAGAGTTACAAAAAGTTAAACCAACATTTCTCAAATCACTTCTATTTGCTTGCTCTTCTACTTTAAGAAAATATGTGTGGATTTTTATTTTTTAACTGAATTGTTACCCAATATTATACATTTTAAAACCCCTTCCAGGGGTTTACTTTCTTTAAATAAGCACAGGTGTCACAATCTTTAGGTAGTCCAGGGAGATATGTCCTCTTTTTTTTTATCCTAGTATTCCTTGATTTTTCTTCCTTTTGTCTCTGACTGTGTTTGTCTTGTAAAATGTTGATTGCTCCCCTTGAGTAGCTATTGCCACATGCTGCTCTAAGCTTCTCCTGGAGACTATATCACCCACATGTTTGCAGTTTATGGAAACTCAAGTTCCTGGAAAGGAGGGTCAAGGTAATTGAGGCTCCCAGAGACCAACACATAACTTTGGTCTCTGCTTCAAGTAAATGGGAAATATGTTATCTTCAATACATCAATTGGCTTACATAGACCAAACGATCATATATCTGAGTGACTCAATAAAGATGGATGCCACTTCAGGGCTATATCGAAAGCGTATAGGATTTGGCTAGCACTATTACAATTATCCTGCATTCCCTTGTTGGGTTCTGTGGTGGGTGTTGCAATCAGGCTCTGAATTAATCATCTTTTTTTATGACTTCTAATTCTTTCCTCCCTATGAAGCAACAAATGATATTCAAAATATTTTATTATTAAAATAATGGAGGGTAATTTTGATTATTCTTTCTCCTTTCTTGATTAATAAGAGTGTTATTGGTACAGTTGGAAATGTCAAAAATGATTGCAAGATGAAATTTGGTGACCTCTTGATTGAAGTTTTATCAGTTAAATAAGCCATAACTATTCTAAAACTGAAATGCTTAGATAATAATAATAATGCTATAGTGCCTTACCATACTAGGTTAAATTCTATGTATGAAATTATTTCAGTTGATGACTTCTTTAATAATTTTGAAAAAGGAACTTCTGGATAATCTTGTTGACCAAAAAGTATGTCATGTACAAAATATTGCATTTAGAAGAGGGGGCACAATTATAAAAACTGAACTTCTCATCCTCACATTTGTAACTCCTACACTACCTCAGTCCATTAGCGCTGGTTATCTAAATTGCAGTTTTCAACCTTATATTCCCAATCCTTTGCATTGCTTTAAATGTCAACATTTTGGACATGCGAAAACTATATGTAGGAAACTTTTGACTTGTGCTTCATGACATGACAGCAGTACATGTCAATTACAAGAAAAATGCGTTAACTGCAGTGAACATTCTTTTTACTCAGTCATGCTCAACATGGATATTAGAAAAAGAAATTACATTTTTTAAAATAAAACAAAACTTACCCCAAAGTTTTGTTACCCCAAAGCCAGGTGTGCACTGTCATCCTATACCCTCAACAACGTATTAGTTAATAATGAGTTGTCAAAAAAGTCATGAAAATCCTTTAGTGCTCAAACAAATTGTTTAAGTCTTCTGATTTTAAAATTATTCTCAAATATTTTTAATAAAAACTTCTCACCTATTCTGAAACATATTTTAAGTCTTTTGCAAAATCAAAGTCCCAAAGATCCCTAAAATTGAAGTGTGTAAGAGAAGGATCCAATAAAGCACCTTTTACAAATAAAATTACTCTAAATGCCTTTAAAACAGGTGCAATGAGGATAAATCCTTCAGATGATGAAACACTTCAAAGTGAAGATTCATCTGAATCCCAAATTTTTTGCTCCAAGGCTGGAACATTTAGTTTTGCTTAATCATATCCTTTGTTTCTTGGAAGCGTTGAAGTTTTCATATAGAAGATATCATAACAATTATTATGTATAATCCAATGTGTTTTTCCAATCAAGAAATATTTTTGAAGCCTCACTATTGTTTTAAATTGCATGGTTATAACTGTGAGAAAAGATGTTAACCATGATACTGTATCTGGAGGTGAATGCATTCTGGAGGTGAATTATTCTTAGCTTTGTATAAGTAGACCACAAGTTTTCCATTCTTATTATTGTGCAGATTGACTTCACTACACTCAATTAGTTGTGATAACTGACAACAAAATTCAAAGTGGGGACATTGATAATGCCTTGCAAAATGTTACTGATGCATTTCTAAATTCCTCAGGGAAGTGTTATTATTTTTAATATTTGCTTCAGCAACATTCTTCATCTATTACAACCATCAATCCAGGGAATATTATATATTGATGATCTCCAAATCTTTTGCCAGGATTCCAATATGTGACTTATTGAACAGCATTTACAAACTGCAGTCAATAATCTTGTTTCTTAGTGTAATGAAAATAGACAAACTTTATCACCTTTCAAAAGTAATTGTATGCATTTTTTTAGAAAAACCGAGCCTTATGCTGATTCAGAAATTAAGATATCAGGAACAACTATTCTTATTATAAATAGATATTGTTTCTTGGATTAGTGTTTAACAAAAAGTTGACTTTCCTACCTCATATTTTAGATTTGCATAAGATGTATGAAATGCCACTAAATATTCTCAAAGTGCTGTCTAATACCTCTTGGGTACAGCATTAGTCCATTATGTAGATTAGTCATTTTATCTTGAATTGACTATGGTAGTGCAAGTTATGGATCAGCCAGATCATATGTATTGCTCAAATTAGACCCTGCACATCACTCAGCTTTGTGAATCTACTCTGGAGCCTTGTCTTATTCAGAGCCTTTAGGTGATTTTTTTCAACCAATGATGTAAGATTTTGACCTGAGATGTAAGCAATTATATCTTAATTATTATTTTAAAATGTTATCAGCATCATAGCACCCTTTGAGACTTATGATTGTCTGCTCTTCTCTAAGGAGAATATATAATACACAACCACATAATATACTACCATTTTGTGAACATACTAACTCATATCTGTCTTCATCCGAGTTCTCCGATTCACAATACAAATTACAGATTCCCTGTAATTTTCACCTAGTAATATTCCTATTGTCATTATAATTAATCTCTTTGCTGGATACAGTAAATCAGTCACATCTCTTATTTTGCAATAGATGTTCTCATACATTCATTATCAATATTCCTCCTATATTGTTGTTGGAAATGAAGTTTACAATCATAAACATACATTATGTTATATTTATACAGCTGAAGTTGCTGCATTTGTGTGTGCTCCAGAATTAATATAATCCAACTCTCATAAAAAAAAATACTATGTATTCAGATAGCATGTGTGTGGTCATGCAGTTAGACTATTTTAATGACAAATGCCATCTAGTTATTGTAGATATGTTACATATTTTAAATATATTGAAGAGTAAAGGATTTGATTTTGTTGGGTTCTTTGTAATGTTGGAATTGTTGGGAATGAACTTGCTGATAATGCTGCTAAAAATGCCTGTGACATTTTACATAAAGCGTTAACATTTTTTGACATTTAACAAATTGACAAAGTTTTTATTTCCTCCCACTGGCAGAAAACTTGGGATTTGCAGATAATCAACAAATTATGTATTTTCTCACATTCTTCCATTTCCAATTGTTCCCAAGCAAAGAGTTATCATAAAACTTATATGGGTTCACATTGGATTTACTCGATTTACACACAAGCGCTTATTCTTGTCTCAGAGTTCTCCGATATGTGTAATGTACCATATACAGTACATCATATTTTAATTGTTTGCCTAATTTCAGTGATTTACACTTAGTGTTTTTTAATTGCACAAATTTGATTGGACCTTATAGAAATTTGTTTACATTTTTATATGCTATAGATTTTCTTGAATGCTATTTAAACTTTTATTCATTTTAATCTTTTACATAAAATTTCATTGAAATTTTAATGCATTCTATTTTATACATTTGACTAACTTTTTATTACTGAGTTTCTACTTCTAGTTTTAAACATTGTGATGTGCTGAAATGTCCAGTATTGGAGTTTGCACCAGTAAACCACATGAACATTAAATCAAAATATATTATGAAAACTATTTAAAAAATAGCAAATTTGCAGCTATAATAATTAATAGGTCACTGACTCAAAAATGACAAAGTTCTGAATTAAAGCAGTAATTTCTGATATTATATAAAACTCAAAATAAATTAAATGAACAACTTTTGATAATGTTTGCTATAACTATAAAAAATAAGTATTAGAGTGCTTAGGTTTATTTCTGCATGTGGTGAGATAGATTAAACCCTTTATATTTCATGGATCCATTTTAAAAAGAACATTTGCTGCAATACTATTATTTTATATCTGTATACTAAATGTTTTTAATTTTAAAATCTAGTGTTATGATTTACTAAATAATTTTTATATAAATTCGTTGCTCTTTTTCATTTTTCTCTTTAATCAAATTAATGTTTCACTTTTGAACATCAATGAACTTTAGAACATTAAACTTTAATGCATGTTTATTTATGGATTAAAACTAATTATAGAAAAAAATATTGTGCCTGTAGATTTAAATAAAAGTTATCAAACAAATGCTTACTTGATTTTTTCTCTTTATTTTTAAACTGATTAATTATCAGTCTTATTACTGGAATCTATATCAAATTTAAATGTTGTAGAAAATCTCAGAATATTTGAAGCATTGTAATTAAAATGGATTGCATTGTATTTTTCTATCTTTATGTAATTTCACCTTTTTAAAGAAAATTATAAACAGTTCTTATATGTGTAGACACTGCTTACAGCTATTACTACAAAGTATACATCAAATTTTGTATTAAAATTTTTTGATTAAATTGAATAATTAATTTATAAAAAAAAATTGTCAATTCATTTTTTTTCAAAATTTTATTCTTAATATGTTTTTGATAAATTTTTATAACAATTTCTATGTAGTGTTTATGTTTTGTTGCATTTAACTACTTACTTCTTAAATCTTTTTTTTATATTAATGCAATATTGCCGTTTTATGATATATCTCTAATCAGTTTAGTGAACTATTTATTTATAGTACATTTACGTGCTTTCAAAAATTTCTGTTTAAATATTTTATTAATAACCAATTTCGTAATTTTTATATGTACATATGGCGATAAAATGAAAATTAAATAATCATTGCAGCAATTAGATCCAAAAATGAAACAAGCAATGATGCAGACTCGTCCTACTCAAAATGTTTGGAATGTAGATGATGATGAAGATCAACAAGGGTTGATTAATGCTGAAAGAGCTCAGCAATATCAAATACAAGAGGAGTTAGAATTTGAACAAGTAAATATAGTTTTAATTTTATCTATTAGTTTAAAACATCATGTTGAAATTAAATTCTATGTCTTTATTTTATTTGAAAACATTGTGGTAATGTAAAAAACATAGTAGTAAACTGTGTTTTTACCTTTCTGTCATCAATTATGCTTAAATACTTTTTGTTGATAGATTTAAATATTTTCTATTTAATTTATATATATTTGAAATTATTTTTTAAAATACTATTATTACAAAGGTTTTATATATATTTTTCATATTAAATAATTTTTGCTTATTTTAAATATCTTTTAACTGATCAGTAAACTATTTTTTTCAATTGAATTGATTTAATTTTATTATAGTAAAGAAGTGTTAAGAATTTTTATTTCTGTGACACTGTTTAAAAATTATTGATACTTTATGTTGCACTTTCTATTTAATAATCAAGTTAATTTGTTTAATTTATGTTGACTTTTAGTTGATGTATACTAAATTTACATTTATATGCATACAAATTGATTTCACTCAATTACATTTTTTATATTTAATTCAATCTTCTTCTGAAAATCGAAAGATGTATTTTTTGAATCAATAAAAAATATTATAAAAACAAATTGATAATTTTTTCTTTGCAAGTTTACATTTTTTCTCACTTAGATGCTCTGAATATATTTTAATATTGAAAGACATGTATACATGTCATTATTGAAAATATTAATTTTGTAATGAAGCATATTAGAAAAATTTTAACGTTTTAAGGCTTTACTTAATTATTTTCTTGCTGGATTATTAGTAAAAATTAGATACCAATAGCGTTTTTCATACATTTATAATAGAAGTCAATTAAGAAAAGTATTTAATTGAATGAAATTTTAATTTCGAAATATATATTTACATATGGAATTGACTGAGTTTAATATTTTAATTTATATATGTTTGTAAGCATGATGAAGCCACTATTATTCGAAAGATGGCTAAAAAATTATTTCCGCTAGTGGTTTAATGTATGTCCGCTAACAGTTGATATATTTTCACTAATGGGAAATTGCACTAGTTACCTCATACTGCTATTTTTATTATTACTTTATTTGAAAAAATTGTGAATTTTCTTCAAAAATACATTTTTAAATGCCATGTGTGTGTTCTTAAATATTTTGATAACCACATGTTTTTAAAAAAATTTAAATAGTTTATGTTCAATAAGAAATATACTCATTCATAAATAGCTCTTATTTTATAAAATGTAGTATTTATAGGGATATATTTAAGACATTTCTATGAATGAAAGTATTATAATTCTTTCTTAACAATTAGAATTTGTTTTCACATTGTATGACAAGTTAAATGCAAATATATTTATAAATTTTTCTTAAGATGCTTTTTGAAGAAGCATGCTTTTATTTTTTAATTTTTTAAAATTAGTTCTATAGCATATATTTTGCAAAATGATTGTCAATCTGTCCTGAAAGATTCTCTTTTAATTTAAAATTTTGTCATTTTCAAAAATTAATGCATGGCTAATATACTTGTTTTATATATATATATATATATATAATGATCATTACTTAGAATTAAGGTATAGTTAAGAATTCTTATTTGTTAAGAAGTATTTATATTGAGAGGTGTTTGTTCTCCTATTATTTTGAAATTAATGCAGCTCTTAATATTTCTAATCCAAGTTAAGTTAACACCTCTGTTAGTATTCTTTTTTGATACAAAAATCAAAAATATTTCATTTTACCTTTCAAGGGTCTTCTTTTGGAACGAGCAGAAAAAATTAGACAAATTGAAGCAGATATGCTTGATGTAAATGTAGTATTTAGAGATTTAGCGGCTATGGTTCATGAGCAAGGCACTGTTATTGGTAAGAATATTTTTTATAAAAATAATTTGAAATCTAAATTTAATACAAATTCTTTTAGTGTCTAGTCATTGTCAAGAATAATATGAATTGGATAAAAATATATTAGTACTATATAATTTTTCAGATCTTAAACCTTATTTGATTCTTAGATTTGAAATTACATACTTTAAACTTAATTAATAACTTTTTTCCTATAATTTTAAATGAAAATATAAATTATTTTTTTACTTCAATCATTACTTTTCATGTAGATTTGAAAATCACTTTCCAATGTAATTATTTCTTACTTCAGTACATTTTTTATTAATTTTCAATAGTTATTAATGATTTTAAATATTTCAGTCTAAAATATTTTTATCCATTCATATTCAAATTGTAGGATAAGCAAATAAAAGCAAAGTTTCTTTTTGTAATTTGTAAATTATGAAGTATTACAAGTGGCCTCAGTGGGATGGTTAGTAAGGGGAACATTCTTGTTATTAGAAGGTAGTGAGTTTGAGTCCTAAGCATATTGAATATGTGTTGTATTAACTAATAGCACCTTAGGCATGTAGAATATGTTGTGATCACAATGTCCTCCATGTGAAATGCTACCTCTGGTGGTTTTTCTGCTTTGTCCCTATTTTTAAATTATTAAACCACATTCGGAGTCACAATGGAACACCAATTAAGTACTCTATTATTTAAAGGGTTATTATTTCTATTCCTTGTAATGCTGGAAGAAAAAATCCTAGTAGTTGGGCATTGGAGAAAAACAAGTTATATAATATATACGAAAAAATATGATTCAGTAAAAATGTATAACATATAATTTGAAGAGCTTGATATTTATCATCAATTTTCTGATAATGGAGTAGATTAGAAGTTTTCTAAATTTTTCGACACATGTAGTTTATTTAATTTGTAAAAGAAAAATTATACATGGCTAAATCCAAATTTTGGCATTCTTTTATTTGTTTATGATTGCAACATCAATAAAAAGTTAAAGTGTTGCGGAAGAAATATTGCAGTTTTCTAAATTTATTGATAACATCGACAAATAATTTATGATCCTTATTTTAAAAGAATAATTAATAGGAAGTCAAAAAATTGCACTTAAGAATAGAGGTTAATATCTTTATGATATGTGTATGGAGTTGGTTACAATATACATTCGTATTCAAAAATCTTCAAAATGTTAAATGTAACATGGCTGCTATTTTATATAAAAAATGTAGACAAAAAAATCAGTTCAAATATTTCTTAATCTGTGAAGTTTGGTATGAGAAAGGAAGATACTGCTCTTACCGTTTATATGTAATAGTTTTTATATTAATAACCAAATATTTTTCCTTTTATTTTAACAAAGCTTTGTAAAACTAAATATTTTATTTATTAATATGCAGTTTATTTACATTTTTATATATTTGCTTTTTTTTTTTATTTAAGATCAGAATTCTTTGTTATGAAAATGTATCATGAATTTTTCTAATAAAATATGGGAAGGAGGGAGGAAGTTATAACAAAAGTTTGAAATTTGCAATATCAATCAAAATATTTTATCAAATATTACTAAGCTTAAATGTATGTTTTTATTGCAGGAAAGAGGGTTAGATTAACAAACAGTATTTTATGTAAAATTGTTCATTCACAAAAAATGTGAAGTATGTCAATCATTTTTTAAAATTATTTTCATTTATTTAATAACTTCGTTTGGGAAATCAGTATTAGCTTCATTTGCGATGCTCTTCTGTGAAAACTAGTCATTAAGTTATTAAAAAGCATTAAAAATTATTACAATATTTTGATTAAATGATATCATGCAAATTTACTTTAATTAAAATTCCTTTTAACTAAACTTTTTTTAAACATAATGAAACCTATTTTAAAGGGATAGCCTTAAAAATCTCATATTTAAGTTAACAACCTTTTGTTAATATCTATGTTGTGTAAATTTTGTTGTGAATAAAAGGCACACAATAAGTATTCTGTTAATATTTCAATTTGCTGTTTGCAAATTGTTTGCTTTTGTTTAAAAATGAAAGATGTTCACTTTGATGATTAATTGATTATTACATTGAATGTTATAATATGGATGGTTTTCAATCAAATTTTGAAAAAAAAAGAGTTTAACATATATTTAAATATGCATTTTTGACGATACATTTCATAAATATTTAAAATGAAGTCATGTATTTCATATATGTTTCATTCATGCTTAATGTTTTTTTAACACTTTGTCTCTACTTCTCAAAGTGCTTAAAACAATTTTGTCATCTATATTTATTACCAGTACAAGTTTTGTAATACGTACATGTTTAGCTCAAAGAATAAGAAACATATTTTTTAATATAAATATATTGTATGCTGTTAAATACATTAAGATGTTGGTAAGTGACTTATAAAGATCATTATTAATATATGTATGAAAAAAAATATTATGGTAAATGATGATCTTTATAAGTCATTTGATAACATTTTAATGCATTCAACGGCATACAATATATTTAAATTAAAAATAAACATGTTTCTTCAAATATATATATATATACTTATAATTTTACAGTAATGAATTTGAAAAAGTACTATTGCAAAAATTCATTTCTCTAAAATCACATATTGAATTATAATTGTAGGTTCTATTGAAGAAAATATCACATCTGTAGCATATAATGTAGAAGAAGGTCAAGAACAATTATTAAAAGCTAGGAATTATCAGGTATGCTTATTTTTACAATGAAGATTAATTTTGCTCCTACTATCCACTACATTAACATTAGTGTGCAAGTCATTCAAAATGATAATTTCATTAAGCTCTTCATTTGCATTAGTTTTAAAAATTAACTAGTAAAAATCTGTTTCAATAATAATCTTTTCCATGCTATATTGTTAAAGAATGTTATTTGTATCCATATAATGAAATTTTAATACTCATTTTTTAAAACTTATTTTAGATAATTTTAATATTGATATTAAATTATTTTTCATTTCAGAAAGCTTACCGGAAAAAACTTTGCTGCTTCCTAGTAATCCTAGTTATTGTTGCAGTTATTATAGCTATAATTGTTTCTGTATCTCTACACTCTTAAAAAGTTTTATTCTTGAATATTGATTTCAAATAATCCTAATGCAGAATATGAACAATATGCCAATATTTTTTAGACAAAATATAGTCATGCAACTGTGATAATATTGCACACAAATATCTATTGTCTTGTTGTTATATTTTGAGATAAATAGTGTTTTATTTATAAAAATAGTCAAGTTTACTGTTTATTAAAATTTATACATTTAAAAGGTAATTATCAATTAAATAACTAAGCTTTAATGTTTGTTAGTTTATGTATTTCTACAGGCGTACATTTTTGTTTTTAATATTTTTATAGTGTTAATGATAATAACAAAAATATATATTATGCAATATGGGCTATAGATTTTGTTTTATAAAGGCATCTGTTTTTCATTTCTGAATTCACAATAATTGTACTTGACTATTGAACTTCTATGAAATATTTGTTACATTTTGCAAGTCTTGTATACAAATAAATTTTTTGATCTTAAGTTCAACATTAGTTTAAGAAATTAATTGATACCTATTTTAATTGATCGAAGTAAAATTATTTGTAAATCATTTACGGAAACATTTTAATTTGATTGTTGATATTTTTAGTAAAAAACACCATTGGAAATCAGGCAGTTTTTATGAAATAAAACAATGCATTTTATAGTATTTTCGATTTTAAAGCAGCATGTTAATAGAAAGATGATAAAGTAAATGAGAGTGATATATTTGTTGATAATAATTGGTTGCAGAATTTCTGAAGCTTTAATTGCCTTATAAACTTCGTTGTTAATACTTTTATCAAAGATTTAATTAAATAATCTTTTGCTCATACAAGTATGTGTATTCTGTTCCATGTATCAAGTTATTTATTGTGTAATGAAGTAAAAGATATTTTTTAGAATGACTATTTACAGCTAAACAACTTTTAACTGTTTTATGAGATTAAAACGTTATATTTTATTTATACTTTGAATATTACTTGTATTGAATTCATATATAAAAATGCTGCAAAGAATTATAACTTTTTTATACCTTATGCATTTACATTAAGATATATTAAAATTATTTGAAACTAAGTAATAAATTCTTGATAGCATTTAATAATTTTTGTGCTATCTAGCAAGCAATGTTTAAACTTTTATTCTTTTCAACTGAAGATTTATATTTAGTATATACTGGTTACTGCTATTTAAAAGATAAGCCTTAAATCTTTCAAACCAAAACTCATATTGAGACAGGATATTTTAAGTTAAGCTAGCTATTGTCTTTATTAAAATGTACTACTAATATAGTGGGAAAATTGAACTATAATAGCTTTATTTATACTTATTTGTGAATAATATTTATTTGAGATACAAATCCTCTTAGTATATTGTTCAAATACATTTTACTTTTAAAATTTAAATTGGTTATTTTGTAACTGTTAAACTGGCTTCATCCTGTAAAACATGACAATTCAGATGCTATCTATTTTTAAACACTTTTATTAATTTTTCTACAATGTCAACTTATTACAGTACTATTGAAAATTCAGCAATCATTTGTATATATTCATTGTGATAAAATGTGATTCCTTTAAAAGAAATATCATTACTAAACATTAACTTCTATGGTATCAATTTTATTACCGAATAATTTGTGCTATCTTTAGTATTCTCTTGTCTTCTTTTATAATTATAAATGACTTTCATTTGTTATTCATTTTATTAAAATTTGTACATACATGTAATTAAAGAATTTATTTTTTGCGTTTTTGTTCATTTTCCATGTGTCAATAATATTAAATATTCTTAATTCAGCATAAATGATTAGTTATTTCGTATTTATGCACAATTGCATGAATGAATGTTCATATAATCTTTGAAAACAAATGAATTTTTGCAAAAATGTTCTGTTTTAATGGGGAAAATTTATTTTATTACCTGTAATTTTAAAGAATTTGCAATTAGTAAGACAGCTCTATTAATGCATTGTTACTTTGAATGTGAGTGTTCAAAACAGTAGTAAATTGTACATGATCATGGTGAAACTAGCTGTGACTATTATGTATGGGATTAAAAGTGAGGAAAACTTATATTATAATGGTTTCACTTAATCTTCTATATTCAAGGTAGTTAATTGTAAAAATGTGCTGTGCTCAAATTTAAATAATTTATTTTAGAACTATTTTATTCTAATACTTATTGATAACAATTGGGAAATGTACATTAATAAATTTAAATCAAAGTTATAATTGACTTCTTCAAACTAGACACTTCTGAATATTATGATACTGCTGTAAATGAAAAGATATTTGTATAGATATATAAAAGATTCATTAAATAAAAATGAATTAAAAAAATTAAGTAAATTGTATATATATTATAAATTAAGTTATAACTGTATTTCAAATAACAGTAAAGCAAATGGTGCCTCAAAAGGATATTGTCCTGTTAACAATCCTCTGATTACAAGTTGATAATAAAAATCTCATCAAATTATTTTATGAAGCCTACTATTAGCTAAATTTTATTTTTATTAATGATGTTACTTGCTCAACATTTAAATTTTAAGTAATTTTCTGTTTAAAATTTAAATTTTGAGCAAGTAATATTGTTTATTTAATAAATATCTTGAACCTTTTAAATTGGAAAAATTTAAATTTGATAATTCCAACCTTTAAAGTTTGAAAGATTTGCAATGTTCGCTAGATTTTTGTCAAAGTATTCAGAAATTGCTTCATATATTTTTATAGTAATTCAGTATTTACCCTTTTAAGTCTGGATTTTTTTTTTTTTTTAAATAAAAAAATTGAAAAATTGCTTTAGCTAAGCAAAATTTTTTTATTTAAAAATTATTTCATGTATCTACATATAAATAATTCAAATGATAATTTTTAGTTTTTCATTGTACAAAACATAAAGTTTAAATTTTTCTCACTTGTAAGATTATTAATATTCTAAAATTTAACTTGAGAGATAGTGTATGGGGATTTTTTTTTCTTTAATGTTTCCATTAATAGAAGAGATTTTCTTAGTTTTATACTACTATCGTTAAGAATTTCTATAAAAATTTGTTGTCCATTTGAATTTTCTTCAAAATTATTCTGATCTCCTATTTCATGAGTTTCATAAATGATCAGCAAAAGTTGGGAATTTATTTTTGAAACATAAGGTGAATATATTAATGAATTTAGCATGAAATAAGAAATATATATCTTGTCAAAAAGTTTATTGTTAATATATTTCTAAGTTTTTAATATATATTTCTTTAACATTTCATATCTATAGTATGCATATATTAATGTAATATTTCATATGGCCAGTATCATGTTCTCATCTCTATAATCTGAATTCTTTTAATGTTCCTGGAATTAAAAATAAACATGAATTTATGGGGATTGAGAAGTTGATAATAAAATATTTAAATAGATATGATCTGTATATATTTACAAAAATGTTGATATTAGATTGCAAATTGAAATATATTCCTCAATGAAGTGAAACATCTCCAGCTGTACAACTCTAAGTGGATTTTATCGTTTATGCAATCATGAATTCTAAATTTATTATTAATTTCATTTTCTAAAGTTTTTGTTTAGTATTTATACTTTTAAAATTTTATCAATGTACCAGTGTTTTCAGATTTTGACACAATCATGAATATAAGTTTATTTTTATTAATTTTTAAATTTATTTCATTTGTTTCTAAAAGTTCTTTTATTAATTGCATTAAGTTTTATGATACCATACATGTGCAGAGATTTGTTTTGATTTTGGAAATGTAGTTCCTCTGTCAACTGATAATTGCTTGATGTAAAGTAACATTGAACACACAGCTAATGACAAAATAAATGGCAAAGTTTTTAGTTTTCCCACCTGTGTCAGTAATGATTTAGATGCTTTTCATTGTCATCTTCATAATTGTGAATGTTAGTATTCCGAACTTTTGCATTGCTTCAAATAGCTTTCTCTTATTGATAGTATTGAATTCTTGTTTGAAGTCAATGCAAATCAATAACATACTCCTAAATGTTTTTCATAATTAGTGTAACTGCTTATTTGTCTATAGTTAGATATCTAGACAAATGTCTAACAGTTCTAATTTTTTTTTAATATTTTTAAAAAGTTTGTTTGTTTATAGTATTGAGTACATTTTATGTTATTATTAAAGTTTTCCCTGTGTAATTTTTACAATAAAAATCACTATTTTTATGTGTGTAGGATAAATAATACCAAATTTCCATTACTCTGGTAGTTTCTTTTGCCCACTTTTTTTTTTTTTTTTTTTTTTTTTTTAAGCAATTCATAAATTAGTTCAAACTTAGTGTTTCTCCCTTATTTTATTAATTCGCCAATAACATTGTCGTGGTTTGATGCTTTATTATTTTTCATTTTCTTAATATGAAAATAAGAAGTCGATTCTTTTGATGTTAAACTTGTATCAACAGTTTCCTGTTCAATATTTAATTTTACTATTTCTCTTTGTTTAGTAAAATTCTTTCTTCTATTATTCTAAATCTTACATCCTTTTATATTGGATTCAAATGCATTACATAATTTTTTAGTTTCATTTTTATTTTATAATGAATCAAACTTAATGCCTTTACCACTTTTATTTGAAATTTGTATTTTTAAAATTGTCTCTTTTGTTTTATACTTTTACATGTTTAATTAATTTCTGTGATGGCATCCATGCATTTTACTTAATTCTGTGTTTCTCTGTCGTTTCAGTAATAAATGCTATAACTTTTTTCCAGTGTTCATGACAATTTTATTAACTT
Organism: Latrodectus geometricus; assembly: GCA_026290005.1. Lineage (NCBI taxonomy): Eukaryota > Metazoa > Arthropoda > Arachnida > Araneae > Theridiidae > Latrodectus > Latrodectus geometricus. The sequence goes on from JAPDSC010043494.1 coordinate 33,383, forward strand.
CATATTATCTTCAGTATCTATTCCCTGTGTACATTGTACCGCGTTTCGGAGCTCGTGTTGATTGAGAGTCGATAAAACAATCTCTTAAAAATCATAAGACTTTAATTCGTAGTAAATTCTGAAAGTTACAGAGAATTCCAGTTGTATAAATCAGTTATACAGCTCCAAAGGTAATACATCAGGAAACTGGTGTTGGTATTTATACCTCATTTGGCGAGAAAAATCGAGTTTCGCCAATGTTCTATGTTAATTCGCTTAGTATTTGTCCTAGAGCATCGATGATGGATTCTTCCAGAAATATCTTTCTCTTCAAGTCGCCAAATCTTTAGAAATGCCGTTTTAAAGGTAGAATGCAACGGAACTGTGCAATTTTTGCCCAAAATCTGAGTATTACCGATCTGTTTTAAGACAAATACAAATAAATTTGTAACAATATTTTATTTTTTATTTCGTCTTGATATTTATTCCTTATTGGTCATTTTGTCAATATTTCATTGATATTTTTTTATATACTTATTTGTTATCTATTGCGGCATTGTTGCTTTAAATAAATAATAGAGTAAAAATTGGTCCTCTGCAAATTTTTTCATTAGTAATTGGTAACAAATATGTAGTTATTTAGGTATGGTCGATTTGATTTTTAATCGATTCCAGGTATTTCTTACACATTCATTTTTAATCTTGTTTTACACAATTTCTTTTTTATAACTTCATAATTGATTAAACATTTTTCCATTTTGTTTGAAAGCAAAGCGTGCTCAGAATTGTTTTAGATTTTGTTTTACTCCAGTATATATTAGGGTAAAATACAGTTTAATTATACTTTGCTTTTTCCATTGAGTTTCCTGCCATGCAGTTATATCTAGTTTTTATATAAAACATCTTATCTGTTATTTCTCCAATTTTTTCCTTATGTTAATGCGGCAACATTCTATGCTGTCCATTAAGCCTGTTCTCCATTTATCTATTCAATGTCATTTTCTGGGATAGTCTGTACTATAATCAATTTTGAGGTTTCATAACATTAGTGATTTTACAGAATGAGGTCATCAGACTCAGCCCAATTCCCAAACTTTAGAACCATAATATTCATTTTCCTCTGGAAATATGATATGGGATACTATTGCATATGTATATTGCCTTTTCATAATGATAGCAGTGAAAATAATTGTTATATTTATACTATGTAAAAGCTCATGCATCTGCTCTCTATTAGAATCTTACGAAATATTACGTTTCAGCAGGATAATAAGTGTTCATATATTGCCTGCATTATAACTACCTTTTTATAGAAAGTGTTCATCTGCTTCCATAGCTTACTATCTCTAGATCCGTCACCAACACAAAACATCTGATTTGTGATTATAAAGTGCGACTGGCACATGATACGTCAGTTATTATGTTACAGAATTATGACATTGTGTTAAATCTGCATGAGCTGCTCTGTACTTATCATCCATTTTCCATGTGACTCAACTTCTAGCAATACAAGTGCTTTTATTTCTGTCGAAGGTGGTTGTGCCCTGGGATACCGATTTCTCATGAATTAGGATTTTATAGATTTCTTAAAAATTTAATCACTTGTTACTTCAGAATAATATGTCGATCATTTAAATATCATTTTGTTATTTGCATTATGGCGGTTTAATGACCAGCACTGTATTTGATTTTTTTAAAATTAAAGTGGTATTTTCTAATGCTTCTTTGATTTTCATATTCTCAAACTTTTTTTAAATTTACGGAAAACTTATAGTAAAAAATTTAAACAAAACTTTCATTCATAGTTTTTTAAATTTTCATTATTAAAAATGATTTTGTGTAGAAAGGAGCTCGTATATTTTGTTCAATCCCGTCAATGGCTATCTGAATAATTATGATTGAGATTAAATACATACCCCCTGATTACGAGAAAAATGCTTCCTATTTATAAGGATATGTTGGTAGTAATTTTTTATCTCTCTCATTGATACTTTATGAAAGGAATAACATTATTTTTTGACTTCCATTGTCCTCAATATTTATTTTATTGTATTACTATGAATATAATTCTAAAAAGACATTGATTTATTTTTCTACTATGTGTTATAAAGTGAGGATGTATTTCATTTTTATTTTCTTATTTTAAAATTTTTTTGTTGTAAAATTTCTGGTAAAATTTTTAATTTTAAAGTAGATAAAATTAAAGACCCCACTATATTAAGTATCGATTTCCAAATTTCTAAGTTTTATTATTTTTTAATTAGTTTCTTTATTGCTTAATACAATACTTTAATGTAAAAAGAAATTAAATAGGGATTATTTGTGGTATTCTATTAAACCCATTTTTCTCTACTATTTATTTTCCTATTTTAGTATTTTTTAAATTGCTGAAGTGTAATGAACTCACTTTACTATTAAACTTCCCACTGCAATATATTTGTTTAAACACAAAAGTGAATTATGATTTTGTTTTTAATAAATTATGTTAGAATTCTTTTTTTCTTATAATTGAAATTATTTTATTGATTTCCTTGTTTGTGTAAGATCATTTGCAAGAAAAATAAACTAAATTAGGTAAAAATCATTTAATGTGGATAAACTAATAAAAGAAAAAAATGCTATGATTAACAATTGTATTCTTATTCAAGTCTACTATTTAATTTTAAATGAAGAATCATAAATTAATCTAAATTCACGAACTAAAACTTAGTTGTTTCTCTTTTATTCCTCGTCACTGAAGATATCTTCGGGATTGTCTCCATCAAAGAGTGCAAGGATGCGATACTCGGGCTTTGGCGCTGTTCCCAAATCATACAGATATCCTGTTGGAGCGGGCAAGCCTCCGCTTCTTTTTCCAAACCTCATGGGTATTCTTGTATTGCATATCCGGCATTCCTCACTCATCTTGTTCAGACACAACACCGAGCAACGTGCTTCATTCCTGCTAAATCTTGATCCAGCAATTATGTAAAACAGTGAAGCCATTGTGACCATGGAGAGGAGAAATGAATGATAAAGATGCATGTTCTGATTTGAAAGGAGTTTGTGCAATTCTGTGGGAAAAAAAGATTAGGAATGATTAATCATCATTATTATACTGATGAAAAATTTTAATAGATTGGCTACAAGTTGAATAGATCACCAGATTTTTTCCTATGGTTTTAAGCTTTACTAATCTCAGTAGTTCCGTTTAAGTTTAGCGATGACTAAACAACTTATGGGCCTCGGTGGTCAGGTAGGTTAGGGCGTCTTTCTCGTTAGCGGAAAGTAGTGAGTTCGAATCCCGACTTAGCCAAAGAACAGTCGTGTTCACTAATGGCGACTGAGGCACGTAAAATATGTCGGGTCGCAATGTCCTCCATGTTCCCATTCCAAATTAATACCTCTGGGGGTGGTTGGAGCTAAGCTACGGGTCTTATATGGTTTCAGTCCCTAAATTGGAAGACTCAAATGGGGGTGCTGCCATCTCTGAGCCAAAAAATTATACTTCCATCATCGTATGAGGGTGCTCTATTCAAAAACGGAAGACCCTCATTCTGACTTCATTTGCCCAGTCTGACGGGCGGGTTCTGCGTTGCCAAGTGTCATTAGTACCAACACATAAGTTGGAGTATTTTACACAGTTGTGTTATTACATCAAAACAGTTGTGTTATTACAATACACAGTTATGTTATTACAATAAAAATAATTTTTAGTATTATGTTGAATTAACTGTCGTGTTACCTACATGTTAATTTTCATTGGGAAAAAAACAGCGAAAAAGAATTTTAATTAAAATTAAAATGTATTTTTTAAATGTATGTGTGAATAAGAAGAGAATAGCGAGATAAACACAGTTATTTGTATGATCTTCTATTAAATGATTGACTTCTCGTATGTTTCAACAAAAGCTTCGTTATCTCGGAAAACTATTAAAGCTTTGAAATTTTTTTCTTGTATATTAAAGTTTGAAATTACTTATAAAAGGAAAGTAATGATGTTTATCATAAGTTGCATGTTAAGCAATTGGCTGTATTATATAGTCATCATATATCTTTAGTGCTGAAGCATAATTTCAGCTTAATGCATATATATTTAGATATATCAAATATTAGGGAAGATCTACAGGGATTCCGTAAAAAAAAGTTGAGTTCATAAAATACAAAATTGTACGTTAGGAAACGCATCTAAATTATAATAGTGTTATAATATTTGTTTATTTTTATTGATAAAGGATTAAAAATTCTTAATCAGTTTACTTAGGATTTTGGAATAAAAAAAAAGGATTACAACAAACACCAGGTAATATCTGTCAATTCTTTCCAATACTTGTTATAAGTTGTGTTAAAGAATTGCGCTTAATTTAAGCCTGCATCTTAGACCAAGTGCCTTTACTCTCAACTTCAATTTATTTATCCTTAGTCAAATAGCATTTCAACAGATTCAAGAAACGATTTACTGCTATATCTTGGAATATATAATTTTTTTTAAAGCCACTCTTCAGCTAGAAGCTTGAATACTGCAATTTTTATTATCCATGCAAGATGTTGATAGTAACTTTATATAGTCTATTGTATATCTTCTTCACAGATTACTTCACTAACTTCTCCGTTTGTTTAACTTTTAATTTGAAGTGTTTATTTTAATTTGGAAAGTAATGGCAAACTTTTTTTGAAAACTTCATAATGTTTTTAAAATTTTCGATTTTTAAAATATGTAAATTAAAAATCACAGCAAAATTATTATAGAAGAAAGAATGAACTATGAAAACCTAAAAGTACATAAAAATGTAGTATTGGAGAATTTGTTACGGAAAAAACTGAAGGGCAGCTGCAAAAACAGGAAAAAGCCAATGATGTTCATTTATAAAAACGTTTATCAAACTGAGTTATACAAATTATTTTGAAAAATTACATGTATTTTTCTGCTCAGGAATCTATGTGTACACTACGTTTCACAACTATTGAATATATTGTAAAATTATTCGAATGTATCATAATCCCAAATTATATAATACTGAATCTCCATTAATTTTTAGTTTGATGTGTGTGAAAGCTTTTGATCATTTTGTGTTGAAAACTTATAAGGATACTTGGGGGAGGGAAATAAATTTGTTTTCATATGAAATATTCACATAATCAAGAATTGGATAAAAAAAGATATAAATTTTTTGGAAATTTCATTACTACATTTTTACTTAAATCTTTCGGAATGTATTAAGTTATAATGCTTTCTGAAATTTTGATTACAAATTGCTGGTTATAGAACTGATGAGTGTTATAGAATTTCATCTTAAAATTGTAAGAGATATAATTAAATTGGTCTAATGTTAATTTTAATAGAATTTGAACACACTCTTTGAAATATGGAAGAATTTTGATTTCGTTTAACAGTAAGATTAGAAATTGGATCGTCAAAACACAAATACTAGCAGGAGACATATTTTGGAGAGACAGCGAAAAATTCTAATTTATATATAAACATTCATCTATTATATATTCAATGATTTTAACTTTTTTACTATCTATTTTGAGATTAATTTTTCACACCAAATTACGGTTCAGTTGGAAAAGTGTAGCAGCGCACCCCATACTGCCAACCTAGCTGGCACACAACACATTAACTAATTTTAAAAATACTTTTTTCTTTAAATTTCTTAAAATTGGTTTAACGAATAAAGAAGTTTTCTTTGAGATTCATGATTTGAATAATAAGAAATTTCTTAAAATTTATCTGAAAATGTTTAATTTCAAAATGTTTCTGATATATAATTAAAACACATTGGAATATCTAAATTAATTTGTGAATAATGTGATTAATTCAAAATCAAATAACATATTTTTTAACAGACTTGTACATCATAAAGGCAAGCCAATTGAAGTTTTGTAAAAACTTGTTTAGTTTTATTTTATTTCTAAGACTTGGATGTCTACTGGATATTTGTTTCAGGCTAGATATTCTGTAGGCCGTAGACGTAGATTGTATTTACGTATTTTAAACGCTAACAATTCGAAACATTCCCAAACACTTTCTATAATAAATAGACTTACACTATAATAAGACAAAAGCACTTCCTCACATTATAGTTGTTCAACGTTATGTTCGCAACTGAATGCTTAACATTCTGTATTTTAACAGTTCACAGGCTCGATTCTCGCCTTACTTATAAATGGGAAATACACTATTGAACGTAGCATGATCTAATTGTTCACTTATTGACATTTAGGTTTAATGTGATGTTAATTCTATTGTAAAACTATAAATTTACTCAAAATCTTTTTAAAAGAAAACTAGGATTATTTAGTTTCAATTGTTAGATTAAATAACTCATTCAATTGAATTTAATGTAAGTTAATTAATGTATACTTTAAAATTAAGCAGGTTAATTGTGTTGTTCGTAAAGTAACAGCCTTTTCACCTTAAAGATGTATTTTACTTTCATCTTTTAATATTTTATTATTTATTAAATAAGAAACATTTGTAAAATCCTAAATAGCTAACATTTTCTTAAATTGCTATTTTAAATTAAATCTTATGACAGCTCATATTTGTTAATATTTTAAAATGTAAAAAATTTCTCAATTTTATTTCTTCCACAAAAAGAAAAAAAAATGTGGAAGTTTAGTCCACAAATTTATTATCAAACCAGTTTTATTCTCGGTTTCAATTTATTGCGTGATAAAATCTACTAGCAGCTGATTTTATTGTGGAAGTAATTTATTAGCATGTATCTTCGAGGGCTATTTTTATCCACTTATACTATTCTTGATTACCCATTAAAATTTTTTGAATTAAATGTATTGAGTACGATTTATGCGAACTCTTACTATGCGAATATTATTCACTTACTTATAAAGTAACACTGCGTACGAAAAAATTGTATGCGGTGTATAATAGATCTCATTGTTGAAAAAAAGTTATTGAAGGATTTAAATAAAAAATTGATTTATATAATAGAAAAGTTTGACGAGTCTAAATAATATCCTTTCTTAGCTTACAAACTATTCATTTATATGTATAATTTTATTAAACTCAATAATTTAAAATAAATAAGTTGGAAAAATTAGCTAGGAATGCGATGAATGAAATGAAGATTGCTAAATTGTAAAGTATCCATCCATACAATACCTTGAGAAAATTATAAAATGGAAATGAAATGATATCAATGGATTTATATAAAGTCTGTAACAATCATGGAGGATGCATAAGAATTGCAACATAGTTGAAAGTCTTGCTGATTTCATGTTTTCTTAGGATCTATCGTATCTTTGCTGGTTTAGCGTGGTGTGGGGAAGAGTGTGCCAGCTCAGGTATCGACTTAGTCATTTAATCTTTATTTAAAATTATGAAGCGGTAGATTGTTTAAAAACTTTGGTCGTAAGAAGTAGAATAATTGAAAACATTTTGCAATAATCATTTGACTAACAAATCATTTGAATAATAATTGCAAACTCATTTTTAGAAAGATTTTCAGCATATGGACAAGTTTTGGAACAATTTTGATACCCCCCCCCCCCAAAAAAAAAAAATTACGCGCCTGATCTGGCACTCCCTACGGACTTTTTAGGGTTGCTGTTTCGTATTTTGGTGTTGCTAATTTAGGATTTTGCTGTTGCCAAATTTAGTATTTTCTTGTATTTTGTACCATTTTTTGAGTTTTTTTTTTTTTTGAAAGTTTTTTATGTATTAATTATGTGCATTTAGCGAGAATCCATCTTAGCGTGAAAAAAAAGCGCCAAAAACAGGTATTTTGCTTAGCAAAAAAAAAAAAAAAAAAGTCGCCAAATTTCCGATTTGGGGGGGGGGGTATATCAAAGTAGTTCCCAAGTTTTTATTCGCCTATTATACTGGTAAAAAATGCAGAAAATCCCAAGCACTTACAGTTCGGCAGATATAAAGTAGAAAACCCGAATTTCAAATGTTTATAAAATTGAAACTGACAATATCCGTTGATAAAAGAGTGGTTTTACCTCTGTATCATTATATAAATGTTTAATTTAACTATGATTGAAAAAAAGTAGGAAAAGGATTGCTCATTCATAATCGGTTTGTTTTCATACGTCCTCCCCATGTTTTCATGGTTGTTGTATGTCAGACGTTTTCTGATGAATTCTCTAATTTTTCTCTATGATAATTTTTTTTTTTTTTTTTTTTTTTTTGCTAAAAATTTTACATTGTGGAATGGGCAGTTGGATGACCCACGGCTATTTAATAATCATCGAATATTATTGTCTTCTGTGATAATTTTCTCAGGTAGTGGGTCATATTTAGATGTCACAAAAAAAGAATATCTTTAAGTAGCCTCTCCTATATGCATACTGAAAGCAGAAATACAACAGCCATTTCCCATTTTCCACAGCTGCTGAGATTGAACCTAGGATTTTCCATAGTAAAGACTACAGGGTAAAACTATACTTTAGAATGACCTTTGGCTAACTTGGCTATTTTTTTGGCGTCATTCCTGTTCTCGCTGATTACAGAGCAAACAGGTATGGTTGAACATTCAAAAATAACGCAATGTCCGTTGGATTTTCGAAATTCTAAAAATGATAAATCAATCAGAGCCTCGACTGGATCTAAATCAATCAGGACACGATTATGTTTTGCCCAGCTTGGGCGATCAATCACGAGAACAACGTGGCGAGAATCAAAAGGGCACCCAAAGTACAGTCTAACCGAGTATAGTTCTACCAACAGGCCTCCGGGCCACTTATTGAAACTTAAGAAAGTATAATGAGTTCTGTCAATCTTCCTAAGATCAAACGTAACCCTCCTTTTAAAAAAAAAATAAATAAATAACGTTATTATTCTTTGAAATAGACCATTGACCTCGATTTTGATTACATCAATACAAAGTGAGCCCCATTTAATGAATTATTAGTGATTCTTAGACCTGTAATGACTCTCTGATATTTAACATCGCACTAACAAAAATGCATAAAATCTTTATTAGGGAACATGCATTTTACCATAATTAAAAAATAAATATTGAAAAAATTGTTCCCTTACTTTTGATAATAATTTATCACCTGAAATATATATATATATATATGCTTTAGTAATTACAAAATAACTTATAATTTGATTTTGTTATGTTTGTACGTATTATTATTATTTGTTATTACGTTTGCACGTAACAAACTCATTTACTAAATAGGAAATCTCATTTATTTAACACGTTTTATATTTGCCTGTAGATTTTTATTGTAAAATAGTTTATTTTGTTGCCTAATATCATGATATATTTTAGGAAAAATACCGAGGTGAAGTAATTTGTATAAAAAATTGAATTGGAAGAGATAAATCATAAAACCGTAACTGTAAATTCGGAATGATTTAAAATTGTCCTTTAAAAGAAACTTCTTAAGATATATTTTATTTACGAACAATTTTATCGCTTTCTTTTATTAATTTAAAATGTTTTTGACTGTTGTAAGTTTTAGAAAATACCGACATTGCTGGAAATTTCGCTGTATATTTTTCCATTTAATAAATATTTTTGGATTTGAATATAATATTTGCACCCTTTAAATTGTTTCTGTGCTAATAGTATACGATAAACAAATTGTCCAATTATTGGAAACAATAGCACTATTCTTTAGACTTTGAAATCCAAGCGTTCAAATTTAGTGTTATATGTTTTATAAGAAAAATTTAAATAAAAATAAAGGACTTGAAATTTCATGTTTTCTCTGATTTTTGATATTTAAAGTCACAATCTTTTCTCTTAAATCATATTTGTTGTAGGTCATGTTTAAAGAAAGAAAAAAGAATAAAGGAAATATATATTTAGTAATAAGAGTTTAATAAGAATATATATAATATCGCTTTTCTTTTTAAAGTAAATCTATGATACCCTGTTTTTTTGTATTAATCTATATTAGCAATTAAATTATATCAGGATAAAATCTAGAGAAAGGATTTTTTTTTGATAAAACTTATTGATAGATTGTTTAGTTATGGAAAATGGTAAAAAAATATATTAAATTGAAAGAAAAGCCCAAACTTGCTATATACACGAAGCTTCCAGTACATTCTCTACTTAATTTATATTTAAGAATTTTAGTATATGATCACGAGCTCCTTTAGTCACTGCTTTTCTTGCCGAAATCACAAGGAACGAGGCAAATCTCAATATGAGATTCTAAGTTAAATAGGAGATAAGAATTGGTTTCTTAAGGAATGATGTTTCTTTGAAACTTCTACCCACTCTCATATATGAGTTTGGCGCAGCATGTCCAATTTTGGACCTTGCGCCATAAAACACAACCCAACAACAACAACAACTCATATATGAGTTTTAACTCTAATAATGTTTCCTTTCATCAAAAAATACTAACATTACTTTTATACTTTTTAATGTAGCTCTTTTTATGTGTAAATTAAACTTTTTGCAGCAATAAAGAATTGCGCAGATAAATTATATCCGAACATTGCTTTAAACTATGAAAGATTTTAGAAATCAAATATTTGAATCACTCAAGTCTCTCCGTACTCTCTCTACTGTAATTTAAAAAAATTGTGCTACTAAAACTTTAAAAATTATTAATCGGTAAATTTATTTAAAAGATACAAATCATGTCGTAAAATATCATTAAAATTTTTAATAATCCATATCGATATTTCTTTCGATTAAAGGACAACCAAGTAAAGTTCTATTGATTTTTAAACAAGAAAATATATTTTTTCAAAAACAAGAAATATATTTCCTTTACTATAGGATTCTGATTCATGTTCGAGTCCATTCTGTTTCAAGCGTCATTGATTAGAAATTTTAGTATTAGAATTATAATATTATTGATATCATTATAACAAAGAGCTGTTGATAAATTTGAATGCTTACTAAAGTATTGAAAGATCTTCATTCCGTTATCATTAAGATCAGCAAAGTGAAGCATCATTTTCCGTGTGCAGCTAATGGGAGAGTGACCACATTCTCCCTTATAGGGTTGTTGGAGCTCCTCAGATTAGGGGCGTGTCCACACAAATCTGTGACACATAAAGTACTTCTGCTGATGTGGAGAGGAGGGTGCCAGCTCAGGTGTGACCTAGTCACTTCATCGTGGTTCAAAACCACATGCGCCTTGATGATAGGCGAGTATTCCAAACTAGTTAGCCTTAAGGCTATGTCCGGGGCTCGCTAGCACCATAATGTATGCATATATAGCATTAAAAGCAAAACAAAAAGCTTATACCTGATGTGGAGTTCCATAATGCAATTTTTCGTGAATTTAATAAAGTTTAAGGTTATTATCTGTGCTTTTTTTTATCTAACCGTATGCTATTATAATTTTTTAATGTCTATTAAACTTAAGCGTAATATTACAAAAATTCTTCGATTGAGTAGCATTTACTATACTCTTTGATTTTTATTTTGCAACACTTTCATATTTAAAGCATTAATGAGATATTTTAAAATATAAAGTGTTTTATATAGTTTTTAAACTATTTTAAAGCATTCTTTCTTGTGTTACTGACAAATAAAGGCTTTTGATGGATACAATTTACACTTTATTGATTAATTTATCTAAATTTGAAATTGATTAATCTATTACGATCCATCGTAATTTATTAGTATGTACGTATCAAAACAATTAGAATCAACTATCATTAGATTTCCTAATGAAAATCTTAGTTTTTAATTTATTTTAGGTATTTGAAAAAGCGGCTACATTGATCATAGAAATACAATGATGCATATTTGGAGGTTGACAGATGTACACTTTAGTATCTGGTAAATTTTGGTACCTATAAGTACTTTATGGATAAAAGGTTATATAGAGAATTCCATTGTCTTCTTTTCAATCAAAATTGAAAATGTTACTCGAAAGCTTTAAATTATATTTTTTAGTTGTTTGTTGTTAAACTGTTTTGAAATATGGCATTCTCTCTACAATTTTATCAAAGATTTTAGATTAAAAATCTCATTAGAAAAATAAACTCATAAGAAAGTTTACTTTTTTTTTAAGGAAACAATAAATGCTTGTGTTTAAAAGTTGTCTTTAAATTTTTCAAAACTCAATATAAAACTTTCTGTTGCCTAAAAGTTTTGCTTTGAAAATCATACGAATTTGGATCCAGAAAAACTCAGTATTCAATAAAAATTGATGGATTGTTCAATAGTTAAATTTCTTTTATAAAGAAATGAATAACATTCGTTGTTTTGGTTATTACTAATTTTTAATGTTTGAATTACGTAACATTCAGTTCACCTTACATGAGGACCGCTCTTCTTTTTTTGAGATACACCTGGAATCTTAAAGTTACGTTTAAGAAATTGTAAGAGTGTTCAAAGCAGTTCTCCAGCAAATCAATCCACTTCTGCATGGAAATTTTACAAAGACTTTATGTTTAGAGCAATTTATTTTTTGGAACCGCTAAAAAATTCTCTCTCCCTTTCATAAATTCATAAATCTCATTTATGTTATATGAGTATTACTCTTTAATTTTTGAGATACACTTAAGTTTTTAAAGTTATATTTAACAAAATTTCACGAGGGCTTAAAGTAGTTTCCTTTTATATCAATTCCCATTTTTATGAGCGAATTTTGCAGAGACGAAATGTTCAATCCATTCATTTCTTGCAATCAATGAAAAAAGTGCATACACAGCTAAATCATGTAATTAGGTTAGAGATTTGGTTGTTTTGTTCATAAAACTCTACTGTACAAGACGACGCATTAACACAAAAGAGCTTGGTTCTTTAACTGAGCTTGGTTCTTCTTTAGGGCTTAAAGAATTTCTGGCAAACTATTAGTTGTGATAGTAAGCTGGTCCTTTTAGCTTGATGACTTTGACCAAACCTGTATTTCGGAAAAAAGTGGCATGCATTATTTTTTTCATGGCCTCATACTTTAAGTAATTTAATGAATCAGTAAATCAATACTGATTCTGGTATTATGTTCTTTTCTGATCCTCAATTAAATGGTGAGGAGCTCAATAGCAAATTATTACTTTAAGATACAATTATGTATGGCAGTGGATCCAATGATAAGTTCTTGAGCTATCGCTTGTGGTATGGTATCATTTGATAAATTTTTGTGGTATCATCAATGATTTGTATCTATGGACATTATCGTATGCTGACTTATTGTTTATAATTATAGCTGTTAGCAACTTGTAGCTGAGTGTTCATCATCATGAAGAGATTTCCAGCTTTTATGAGTTTCTGTAAGCCATATAAATACAGAAACATGACATTGGTATTGTTTCAACATGACAAACATTCTTGACTTGCTTGAAAATCATATCGCTATAGTGTTTATCTGTTAATGCATTTTTCCATCTGTCTGAAATTTATACCATGTTAAACAGCTGTAACTGTCCTATAAATGTTGGTTGTTAAAATAAAATAGGAATTTTTAAATCTAATTGATAACTTTTTCTACCATATTTCATCTATTTAGTGACTGAAGTTTGAAATCGAAAGTTATTTTTTACGCTATAGTTTCATTTTGAGTTTAGAAGAATTAAAAAATTAAGCATTTTGTATAATATATATATATATATATATATATATATATATATATATATATATATAATAATATAAATATTATATAAATGTCTTATTTATATATAAATTTAACGCGTATTTTTTTGCATTTTCTTGACAGATTGCTTAAGAAAAATTAAAAAAAATATTAGAATAATATTGCTTTGTCTTAAGTAGAGATAATTAGAAAGCAAAAATTTTGTATTTTTAATGCTAATTTCCCTTAGTTATTATTTCGAATTTCAATAAAAATTAATCAAAATTTTATAATTATTTATTGATAAGAATTGCTTTTTTGACTTGATAAAAACTACAAAATATAAAATTTTTTAGTTTAGTATATTAATTTAATAATTAATTAATTTTCAGAATAAATTAGTTTTGAAAAGATTTTTTTACTAAGAATATAAATATTTGGTTTTGATTTATTCTATTTATATTTAAATGGAAGACGAAATTCACTACTCGATTTATATATATATAGCAATGGCATTTTTTTTACAATCAAATTACCAATGATTATTTCCTAGAAAATGTGTTTTTGTTTATAAGGAAAAATATAATTAGATATATTTGTCTTTCATAGGTAAATAAATTATCTATAAAATTATTTATAAGGAGTATGTAAAAATTAATAAACGTGAAAAATTCTGCTTGTAACTAGATGAAATTGCCAATTATTTTAAGTGTTGCTTTGCAAAATATTCTTAATTATACAAATGTGGTGATGTCAATGACTTCAAAGATATTACTGAAATTCAGGCTTCAGTAACTTCTTTCAGTAATTAATTTTAATTTGAAGTTATTATTTATTTTCGACATTGTTAACAACCGAATATTCTTTATTTACTCACAAAAGAAATTATAGCAAAAAGACAGAAAATTGAATTACGGTCCTTTTTTATAATTATTGAATGTATAAATACCGGAAATTGTTTCTTTAAATAATTATGTTATTATGTAACAATTTTTTGAGTTCTTGGAAGTCAATTTGGAAAAGATGTTTTCTTCGTATCCCTCGCCTATAGAAAATGTGTTTGGGACATGGTCTTTTGCAAATATCGATCCCGCTGTGTTCAGAGGTGAGTTATGACAAAAGGAGAAACAATATAGACAGCCATCTCTTGTCCAAATCCATTTCCATATGTATTGCTACACAGGTTCACTATGGAAGGGGCAACAAAAGGTGAATTATTATTACGACGTAGAGCTACTCTACTTTAAGAGTAAATATTTTGGTGGTTGTGGGTGTGTGCATGGGTGTTTGTGTGACACAGAGGAAATGCAACATCTGGAATGTACGCAGAGAAAATGAGTAAAAAATAATAAATGACAAAAAAAAAAAAAAAAAAAAAAAAAAAAAAACACTCGAAATAGTTTAGCGATGAAGACTGCGAAGAAACTGGTGTGACTGGAAAACAGAACATGTTTCCATTGATTCACAATCCGGATTTTATGGTTTTTGTGCCCCTTCGCCTGTGGCCTCCGATTAAGAACAGTCACAAATGTTTTTACAATCGCAATTGTGCCACAAATATTATTTTATTCAATAATCTTTGAATTGTGTGGATCGATATTGGGTTCTATAAATGTTCTCTTCTCTGCTTCTTTTGTCATCAAGCTCTTCTTTCTAGTGGTTACAATCTTCCTTTATGCCCACTTGTCTCTTGACGTGTAATTTTTTTTCTTCTACAGTTCTGTGTCGCAGTTGCTATTTTGCTATCTTCGTTGTATGCTGTCATGATCTTTAACACGGTACCTAATAGTAACCCAAACTGTTACTATAACTACCGATGGAGTTCAACTATATGACTAAATTGGATTGAACTTTATCTCTTGATGTGTATTTGGTTTTTCTTCCACAGTTCTGTCTTGCAGTTGTTATTTTGCTATTTTCTTTGTATGCTGTCATGATCTTCAACATGGTACTTAATAGTAACCCTAACTGTTATTATAATTACCGATGGGGTCCATCTATACAACCACAGGGGGTCCAACTATATCGCCTCTTAGAAACTCTGAGAGATTTTAATTTCATTTCAACCAAAATGAAACTAAGCAAGCAAGGATATATGAAACATTTGCGCACAACTTTGAGATTATAAGCAATGTAGTACAAAGAGAAAATAGAATTTAAATATTTAATGTAGTTTTTTACTATCTATAACACATAGAATTTCATGTACTTATATTACTAATTAATATATAATTTCTGTTGATTTAAAATATATAATAATAAGGATTCAAAACTGCAAATGTATCAAAGTAGATTATTGACTATATACTGAACGAAAAGTGTATAAAAAAATGAAAATAATTGTAAGAGAAGTTTGTAAGGAATATAGCTAATAATATATTAATGATATGTTCTAGGGATCTTATACTGGAAGATCTATTTAAGAAAATGTTATTATTAAAAACAAGTAACATCCATTTCGCGTCAATATTAATATGACTCATGTAATTTCCTGCAAGAAGTTGTAAATTTAAGTAACTGTGGAGGAATGAAATTGCCACAATCAACAAATCTGTTAGACTATACTTTAGGGTGCCCCTTTGATTCTCGCCAAGTTATGATCACGATTGATCGCCAAGTTGGGCAAAACCGAATCGTGTTCTGATTGGTTTTGATCAAGTCGAGGCTCTGATTGGTTTATCGTTTTTAGAATTTTGAAAATCCTACAGACGTTGCATTATTTTTAAATGATCAACTATACTTGTTAGCTCTGTAATCGGCAGAAACAGGAATGGTGCCAAAAAATCGCCAAGTTTGTCAAAGGGTACCGTAAAGTATTGTTTTACCAACGAATCTGTTAGTCAAAATTTAACTCTTAGATAGCAATTATACCTAACTATTAGTTAAAATTTATTTTGAGGAACTATTAGCACTTGTAGAAACCATTTCATAAAGCTAATTGATTATTTTAATAAATTTCATTTTTATTAAGTAATTTATTTTTTTTTATCAATATGTGTAACAACTGCAAATTTATTTATTCACAAACTATTTTCCGTAATCTTGTAAATACGATTTTTTAATTTATTTTGAAATTCCAATTAAAACAATTGAAGTGATACTTTAGACTAATATGAAAGCGATATTTCAGGATATGGACACCATTAACAGATGGTTAAAGTCGGATTGTTCTTTTGTAAAATACATTATTTACCATGATATCTTATTAAAATGTGGTGAAACTGGATCTAACAGTTTGAGAAAAGTTTGAGGAATATACATAAATAAAAAAATAACAATGAAATAAAAACATTAATGTTATTAAAATTGAATTTAGGTAAATTTTTTTGAAAGAAATCTAAATTATTTTGTATTATTTTCTCTTAACTAAATAAAATTCTGTGATCAGATAAATTTTTAAGCTACTCAATGAAATTCAGGTTTCAACAAAACAGTCTTGTTTCATAGGTAGAGAAATTTTGAGATGCATAATAAGTTTATGAGGATTTATTAGCTTAAAAAAGGTATGACAATTGTGTTTTTGAAATATTTTGTTGATGTGCTAAAATTTTAAAATTGTGTGTGTGTATGTATGCATGTATTGAGTATCTCTGTACTCAATATTATTATATATCTTGGAAAAACAAAAACACTTTTGAAATCTCAAGAAAGTTTGTCTTAGAATATTTTATTATTAAGGGATTAATCTATATTTACTTTTCAATTTATAATTAGGAAAAAATAATGAAATCAGTCACTAAAATTAATAAAATTCTTTGCTGTTATTAAGAAAAGATTCTAAAACAAAAGCAGCTTGTGTGAAAGATTTAATAATAAATATTTTATCTTAAAGTTTATGCATTTTATTCATTTTGAAACAAATCAGTGAAAGATATTTAAAATCAAAAAAAAATATTTATAAATATTGATAGAAGAGCATTGTGTTCTTTCAAAAAAATTTGTTTCGCCGTGAAATCAATCTAAGAGGCAGGTATTTTACGTTTTCCACGGAAAAATAGCAATATTCTTAAAAAAGTTATTCGCTTGGATTTTCATTCTTTGAAATCAATATGATGAAAAGATGTAAAAAAGTATATTATTTCATAAAAATATGACTTTTTCCCAAAATAAACGAATAATTCTAAAAAAGATTTAGTTTGTAATATATTTCACTTTAGAAAATCGTTTCTATGTGGTGATGTGGAGAAATTCATCATAATCTATTTGAAGTTATTGTGAAAATACTTTTTTGAGCTGAATTTAAATTGCATTTTTATTTACTATTCAAATGTATATAATTTTACGTACAAATATTTTTATAAGAGAAATACATTTTCAATTCATAGTAAATTAAATTAGTTTGAAACATTTTTCAATTATTTTTATTAAAATTTATTAAAATTTGATTATTTTTTCTCTGAGTGTAAGATTTGGGAGGCCAAATTTCTCAAAAAATTTCATTTTAATTTATTTATTGTCTTATGTTAACAAATGAAATTCATTTGTTATGAATTTAATTTGGAAATTTATTAGCATGATTAAATTTTTCTTTTGAAAGAATATAATTTAAGACAATAATCAATTTACATATAATTAGAAAGATATTTCTGCTATGATAACATGGGTTAAATATTAAAATAATCTAGAATGTGAATTTAATTGATTAATAAATTTATTTAATCTGTTTTTAGTGTTCAGCTAAAAACAGAATATTTCTGTAAGAAAAATTCTATAGTATTACATTGAATGTGAAAAGTTACAACTAGTTTGACTCTCAAATTTCTTACAATTTACATTATGAGATTTTTATTTGTAAAATATTAGAGAATTTAAATTTTCAACTTTACTTCTAAATAAAACAATAAATTAATATAATTCTTTTAAACTAGTAAATGCTACTAATGTATATCATATATTAATGAGAGATACAAAATTTTATTGTTAAAAAGTTCAAATAATTCCACGAAAATAATCAGTAGAATTATCGTGTTAAAATATAAATGCTCAAATCGCAACATTCATATCTTAAAATTTGAATGGGAATTTTTAGATTTCTCATCCATCATGTGAAAAAAGTCAATAATATGTAAATAGATTTACCTTATTTTACTATTTAAAACACTCAATTATTGAATTTATTAAATTCAAAAAACTATTTAAAACCCACAATTATTGAATTTATTAAATTCAAAAAATAGTTACAAATAGAAATAAATGTTTGAATTTAATAAATTCAATTGAAATTATTGAATTTATTAAATTCAAAAAATTATTTCTATTTGTAACTATTACTTAGAAAAATGTTTACAGTAAAAACATTGCGATGTTTATTCACGTAAAGGAACTTAAAATTAAAAATGTCTCTAAATATCTTAATGTCTTAAAAATGTCCTCGTAAAATTAAAATCATATTTTTTGTTTTTAATTTAAAATGTTATGAATTTTTTACATAAAAATTATTTGTAATTAATTATTTATAAGAATATAAAACTTGTTATATATTTTTTAAACAGAAATATATATATATATATATATATA
>JAPDSC010043501.1:5093-101947 GCA_026290005.1 Latrodectus geometricus
TAATCGATTAAAATATTGCATTCTTAATGAAATAAACGTAGATTTATGTTACAGAGAATTATTTTTCTAAATTTCAGTCAAAATATATCTTTTAATAATTTCTCTTAATTATACGGGATACAAAAACATAAAATAAATAGAAGTTAGGACCGAGTTTATCTATAAAGTACATGAGTGTAGGTCATGTTCGAACGTGTTTTTTAATTCTTGATAAACTTGAAACTCGCCGTCATCAATCTAATACCTTTTACCTAACGGTATAATATTTTGAAAGCAACTTATAGACGTTTGAGAGCTTTAGAATTTTCTAAAACGTTTGAGACGTTTTAGAATGTATCTGAAATTTATGAATTAGTTAGGTCTCTTTTTAGTACATTCGATCAGTAGGAAAAAGTAGAATTATGTTAATGTAATAATTAATAGTTATTTGGATGACATGAAAATATTTAAAAGCGTAGAATGGAACATAATATTTATTGATGAAAATCTTGATATATAACCACGTGGAAGAAAATAAAGTAAATCTTGTTTGTTTTTTTAGTAAAACTAGATCATAATATGTTGATAATTTTAATAGTATCTACATAAATATTTATGATTGAAAAAACTTTTATTGTCCCTGAATAAGTAACGCTACTATGTGTAGAGTAAAAAATAAAATGTATTAATTAATTTAATTTGAGAAAGTGACAATGTACTCTTAAAAAATATAAACTGAAATATAAAAAGGATATACACAAAGTATTCTGTCTAGAAAATATTTCTCATTTTTATTTCTTGTTGTTGTTACATAAATATGTCAAACATTTACAAGAGAATTCAGCTTTGAAAATTTTCATACATACAACACAAAAAAGTACTTTGATTTTACATCTATGTATGTGCTTTGACATGGAATAGTGTAAAATATAAGAGAAAGTCCATTGTAAGGCATTTTTGCGTCCACCTCGTAAATTGTCCTCCAAGAGGACTTTTCATATGTTGGTAGTTGTATTCATATATTGAAGGAAGAAAACCCAGAAAACTCCCAATCAACTACTGCGAAAGTTAGAAATACAATATCCATTTCCTGTCGCTTACCTGTGGCTGTGTTCGAACTCGATATTATGCTCTGAAGAGAACTTTTCTACAGTCACATTACACTAAGCCTTAATACTTACATGTATATGCGCATATTGGTGAGAGTGATAAATTTTTCTATGAGAATGAATGTTGTTTGTAAGGAATTCAATGTAAAAATACATGAAAAATATGATTACTGTTTAAATAATGCATTTTAAAGCAGTCAATATATTCTAAAATCTGAAAAAAGATGAAATAGTGAAATACGTTTTGTCATTTCTAATAAGAAAGCAAATATTTATTCTATTCGCATTTTAATAGTTACTATCATAAGGAACAGCAGCGCAATAAGAAATCAATAATTCTAATATTTCTTTTCGTATTGAATAAAACCTGACACTTTGTTAGCAGCAAAACTTTAGCATTAGAATTAAACAAAAGATATACAAAACTGAATTCTACTTGCAAAATATTTATAAAAGATAAGTCTTTTTTCTTTTTCATTTCAGGCTGTGGAAATAAATGTCCCAAGGGAATGCATCTTCAGGCATCGGTGAGAATTTACGAACCCGAAGAAGTGCTATTGCTCTAGCCTGTTGGTGCGGATAATTGAGTCAGAACAAAAAGAACTACCCTCAAAACTAACGAATACTTTTCTGCTGTTTTGCCACAAAAATATTTCTTACCGATTTGATGATAGTAGAGGCGCATAAATACTGAGAAGTTTGTTTAGATGGAACAAAAATAAAAAGGATCGGAATTCGCTTAAGATTGTTGTGCATGATGATTCAGCGTAACAATTCAAGTGAAAGAGGAATTTCAGAAGAATAAAAATTGTTATCTACATAATTTAACTTACTCAGCAAAGAAAATTCTCACACACGGCCACTGTCTTGAGTAAAGTAAAATAAATTATACTTGATAAATAAGAACCACCAAAAAATATAGTACTTAAAATGTTTTTGAAACAGTATAAACATTTTTCTTCAAAGAAATAGATACATATTAAATATTTGTAAACCAATTTTTTTGGGCTTAAAAATCTATATGACAAATATAAAGAAATGTAATTATTTTTTCAAAATGCTGTATTTAGGTAGGCTACGTGTGAACCAATATTTTGTAAAGAAAAAAAAAAGTTAATATTTGTGTGAGCTAATATTCAATAAATATTTAACTATTTTTTATCTTTGAGGTTTAAAAATTTTTTATAAATATAACGAGATATGACAACTTTTTTGAGTACTTTATATAAAAATGCTACTATGGATATCTGTAAAAGGCGATTCCTTTGAGTTTTATAAAATTTAAATATTCTCTAGTATATTCCCTTAAATTTCCTGCTAAGTGTTAATAGTCGAAACAAGCATATAATAAATAGAATTTAAATTATTAATCTCTGGAATATCTGTAACATAGAGATACTTGATTCATTTATGGAATAAGTAAAATGAAATGAGTAATTTGCTAAATTTGAACATTTCGAGGTGATTATTTTTAAAACAAAAAGTGATATTAATTGTTTTTTAAATTTTATCAAAATATTAATATAAAATTTGCTTTTATAGTTTAATTAGCATCTCTATTAATTCTACATTATAATATATATATATATATATATATATATATATATATATATATAATAGTTGAACTATATATTGTTATATTGTTCAAGAGAATCAAGAATCCTTAAAAAGAAAATTGGTTGCATATCAGTTCAAAAAAGTGGTCTCTTCTATCATATCATTTAAAAATGTGAAATTGCAATCCTTATTTGTCATATATTTCATGGCTATGATGTTAATATTTTCATCAATTATCATATTATCAAGTTTTTAAATGTTTTTCGTGTCAACTAAGCTACATTTACTTTATAAAATGAAACATCGAAATTAAATCATTCTACAACAATATGTCAGCATCCCTCAAATGATCACAAATAATTAATGAAATAGTTTCATAATTAATCAATGCTTACCAGCAGGAAACTAACTGTTGCGAAATAGGAAGTTCAAGATTTGTGTGAAGGTAGTTAAATTTACAGTTTATATTACGAATGGATGAAGTATTTAATTAAATTAATAAAATCTCTATGAAATGAAGAATACATATTAAGTCACACACAACATTTACCAAATCTTTAGTGAAATATTAAGAGATTCACGCGTAATTTTAGTTATTCAAGCAGAAATTACGGTTGATATCATTCAACGAAGAGAATTACGAATTGCCTTATTCGTGTCCTAATAAATAAATTCTACATTATTCTAGTCTGTAAATAAATTGGTAGATACAATATATGAGTTTAAATTAACATTTAGAGAAATTTTAATTATATTGTTATAATTTTGCATATTTTGTGAGATGTAAGATAGTTCTGCGTATTTTGTATTAAGATAATTATTGTAATAAAATATTTGTGAAATGTAAGAATATTTTATGTATTTTTATAATTAAAAATGTGGTTTGATGTTAAAAGCATTATTTTTGTTCTAGAAATAAAATCTTTAGAATTCATTATTTGGAAATTAAAATTAATTAACTAATTATTTGAAATTAATTATTTTGTTGTATATAATTAAATAAATAGTTTCTTATGAAAGAGTAAACTTTATTCTTAAATACGTTCTATTTTATTAGTTTGAAATATTTTATTTTTTTATATTCTGAACACTACAAATTACCAACTTCTTGCTGAATATCTTTCTAATTTGATGAAATTTAAGTCGTTTCAATAAAAATGCTTTTGCATTCAATTTGAATTTTCAGATAGCAGAAAATTTAGAAAGCAGAAATATCAAATTTCTGCTTCCAGGTAGATTCCGTATGAAAGCAATTAAATATCTAAATTCCCTACAATTAAACTTTATAGGAATTATGTACTGCTTTTGTTCTGCAGCTATAATTTTATAAATTTTCTTTAAGTTATAGTTTTTATAATATATCATTAACTTTTATAAATTTCATAGAAACACTTATTTGTAGATTGATTTCTGTATAATCAATAATAACGAAATGTTATGAAGAACATTCAAACTTCATGTTACATATGCAATTTTTGAATGTTCTCATATTTTTTTTTTCTATTGAGTTTCTTACGTGACATTTAGGTTTCAAAATTTACAGCAGAGTTTCATTTTCAGAACTTTCTTTGCAGGAGAAATATTCCAGTTGTGTTTGACAGAAGATCAATAACATCTAAAGAAAAGCATGAGTAAACTCGACACTTTTAAAATTTAAAACTTTCTCCATGTTATAATATTTTTAGAAAAATCTATTCTCTTTTCCTCTTTAAATAATGTTCTCTTTATTTCTGAATAAAATAAATTTAATTCCATTATGAATTTCAAATATATATTTCAAAACTGTATTTGAATTTTTTTGCAAAATCCAAGAATTATATTTTCCCATTTAAATATTTTGAACGGTATAAAACAAAACAATATTCAGATTGATAAATTAAAATGGGATGCTATTTGTACTTCTTATGAGTGATACGTCTATGATAAATATTTGTTCATGGTAATCACAGTAGTCATATTATTTCAAATTGAGCATTGTTAAAATTGCTGCAAAGGAATTCGGAATAACATTATATTTAATTATTATGAACATTGTTCTTAAAATCTTACTCATCAAATAATTTGATTAAGATTTTAAGAACAATTTATATGGATTGTGAGAAATTAAAATTTAATGTAAAAATTCTGTCAGCAGTAATAAAAATTGTATACTTGAGAATGGGATGTGGAATCGAGTGCTTATGTGTTTTATGGCATATATGGGTATAGCAATCTTTTGAGCTTGAACACTAAGCTAGAATCCGTAGATCACTGATTGAATCCGTAGATTGATGATTAATTTGAACATTGATCAGAAAATATTTATCAATAGGTTTTCGACTCGTTTGAAATTGTGAGAATATACTGGTTAAAACAACAATAAATATAAGTCATTTATCAAAAAATAATAATCTGTACATACAAAATATACTTGCGCATTGGCCAAGAAATTTATTAATAAAAAGTAATCATTTAAGATAGAATTGTCATGGTTCTAAATACATTCAAAATTTGTTGTTTGTTTGTTTTTGATGACACTTGGCAACGCCAAGCCCGCCCGTCAGAGACTTGGCGAATGAAGAACGTCTTCCGTTTTTCAATAGAGCACCCTCATACGAAGTACGACTTTTTTTTGGCTCAGAGATGACAGCAGCATCTGAATCTTTCAATTTAGAGATTGAAACCAGTGAAAACCCAAAGCCTGGCTCCAACCACCCCCAGAGGTATTAATTGTTCCAAATACATTCAAAATTTAATGGCTATTATTAAAAATATTGGAAATAGAAGCAAATATTCATCGAAACTTATATCTAGTAACATTCTAAAACTATGTTTCAGATGATGGATAAGTAAAACAAAATGAAATGTATTCTAGAAATCCGAAATATCTATGTTACCAAAACTCACACATATGGTTGTCATGATGTAATACACAAAATCAGCAGTTTATTTGAATGAAGGGTATGACATCATTCTTAATCGCAGATTCAGCGTTGGTAAGATACTTGAAATCATTATTATCTGTAATAAATACCGCAACAGCCAAAGATTGGTAAAACTCTTGTGCACTAAATACACAGTCCAGTAACCTTAATATGATTACCTCTTACTTTCAACATCGACGTTAAATAAACAATCACTGAAGGTAGGTGATAGAACAGTGCAGTTGAGCACATATAAAGGGTGTGTGAGGGTTTCAAAAAACTTTGCAATCGTGGGCGTAACGGAGAAGCGGTGTGATTTATCAGACGTCCAAAAATGCATAATTATTGGTTTTTCGGACTTGAGTGGAAGCATTTCTGAAACTCTTAAGTTTGTGAACTGCTCGTGTGCTGCCTAGGTAAAAGTATACTATGCATGGTAAAGTGAGATGATCTAAAATCAGGGACGTGGCATCACGAGCTATAGATAACGGTGCAAAGGCTGGGGAGAAGCATTCGAAATAATAGACGTGTTTTCGTTGAGCAGATTTTTACCCAGATGAACCAAGGTTCTACCAAAAGTGTCTCCCAAACTATTGTTCAGCTAACGTTGCTATGTCTGGGCATCCAAAGCAGATGCTTGACTCATGACCTGTATTGACTGCTGTTAATTGGTAACGAAGACTGGAATTTACATGCGAGTACCGCAACTGGACACCCACTGAGTGGCGACATTTCGAGTGAAGTTTTTCGATAAAAACTCTTTTAATGCTTCACCGGACAGATGTACGTATGCGATACGACTTGAAACCTCTGAAAGCAAACACCCTACAGCCATTGCCGGAACCATAAAAGCAGGAGAGTATTATGGTCTGGAAACCATTTTTCTCACATTCTCTGGGTATTATTCATCATTTTTTAAGACACGATGGATCAAGTCAATTACACATATGTCCTTGCTGACCATATCCACCTCCATATGCCATTTTTCCTCTGGATGACTGTACCATCCAGCAGGACAATATGAGGTGTCACGCATCTAGCAGCGTACGTGCGTGGTTCTAAGACCAGAAGATGAATTTATCGTTTTCCTGTGACCAGTATATTCTCCTGATTTAAGGGTATGCAGGACTTTCACACAAGCAAAACATCACTAAAATATCGAATTTTTTATTTCAATCTAATATTAATATATGTATTGATTATTAAATAAATCAAAAAGAATTTTTCATTTCTAAGCATTTTAACAGAAATATTGACATTTTTATGAATTACCCTTTTTTAAAATTTTACTCTGTTTGGTTGTTTATTTTATAAGTATAACTATATATAATTAGCAACTAATTTTTGTAACTATTTTAAAATGGTTTTAATGAAATAAATTACCAAATATTTAGAAAAATATAAAGTAGTTTAAACTATAAGGAACTAATAAACTTTTATGTTAAAAAAATTGCAATGTTTAAAGTTTTTGTAGTAAATGCTGTTTCTCTTAAAATTGATAATTTTAACAATTTCAAAACTTTAAAATGATCTACATGCAACAATTCTCTATAAACTTTTTTAAAACTTTCCATATTTCTTGTTTGCATCATCAAAAACTGAAATTCCGATGAATAGTATAAAATAAAGTAAGTTTCATATCATTTTTTTATAAAATAAAAATAGGTTTCTTTTTTTTAATTTTTATGATTTTTTTTTAAAAATTGCATTTAAATTTGAATTTTCAGGCTATTTTTACGTATAGGGAAAAAAATATCGCAACATTTGTTTTTAATGATAAAAGAATATGAGAAAATGGAAAAATTTGATAAATTTTTGTTGCAATTGGAATGTTTTAAAATTTTCAAATTTAAAACTAATTTAAAATGTTTCAATTTCACTACCTTAAAAACTTTAAAATTGTGGAATTAAATTTTATATATATGTTTGAATTTACATTATATATTATTTCTGTTAATTTGAAAGAAATAACAAAAAAAAATTAAAATGTTAGTTTTTAAAGTCCCTTGTACTCTTAAGCCCTATGTCGAGAATCTGTAAGACCATCTTGATCCGGTGCTTCGTGGCAAGAATTCTCACCCACGTAATCTACCACAGCTGGCATTGCTTTGAAGTCAGAATGGCTCAACATCCCAGTAACATCATCAAGAATCCAATTGACTCTATTCCAATATATCACGCAGCATTCCGTTCTGTGAAAGGTTGTTATTCTGATTTTTGACAAGTGGTAACATTTATGTGACTGAAACTGTGTACATTAAATGTTATTATACGATAAACATCTTCGAAACATTTGTTCAATCAGCTTAGGCTTTCAAACAATCAAATTCATGCACAAATTTTTTATATATCAATTGATACTTTCTCTCACAAAATAGAGTAAGTTTATATTTTTACTTTGTATAGTCGTATATTGTAACTTTTTATTTCCTTATATATATATATATATATATATATATATATATATATATATATATATATAAAATATATATATATATATATACAAAATTAATTAATATATTTTAAAAAATTTATAAACGAGACATTATTTAGACATTACATATATTTTTAATAAGTATGCAAAACTTTGAAACTTTTGTCTTAATTACGTTAAAGAGATTCATGGTTTCAGAGAAATTCTTAGAATATTCTTTCAAAATAACCTGATAAAAGGTGAAAACCGAAACTAGCACTTGCGATTCTCTTTGTAAAGTTTTAAATTGGGGATAAAGTTTAGACTTGCTTAAATGCATTTTATACTAACAAAACTATTTTATCTCGATTTTCTTTAGAGTAAAATATTCTTTTCTTCTTGAAACAAATGAAAACTCTTTTTGAAGGAGGCTTAACATGGTAGCATGCGAAAAAGAAAATTATAAATCGAAAGTTAACTTTCATGACATATTTATAAATAAATTTTGCTCAAAAATATGTTCTGTAAGTTGTAGAGTAAAAGAATTTTAAATAAGATACACTTGATAATTTTTACAACTTTTGTGTATTTTTTAATGGTGTAAATAAAATAAGTTTTAATATTGTAAATAAATAATATTTTTTAAATAATGTAAATTCAGTACTTAATTATAGTAAGTAATATAAATAAATTTACTGTATTAAATAATTATACTGTACTAAAAAAGCAATGGCACAAAACAACTTATAAAATGAATAAAATTTCATGAGTATCATTAATATATGCGTTTTGAATGTTTTAGTGAAAAAGAATAATTTCTTGAATATATTTATTTTTTCCTTACAATAGAAACGCAATCAAGATCTTTTTCCAAAGTATAAAATACTTTCTATCATAGATTATTTCTCCTAATACCCTTATCCAAACGAACTTGTTCTTTGAACTTGATTGAAAAGCAATTGACATTTCTTTTCATTAATTCTTTAAAAATAATGCGCTCTTTTATACATTTAAAGATATAATTACAAAAGATCATACAAAATTACTATGAAGCAAATTATCATGTAAAATGTCTACTTAATATGATTGCTTTCTACAGTACTGGCCATTAAAATTGCTACACCAGGATGAAATGCAGATAACAAAATGATATTTATTGGACAAAGATATATTATACTAGAGATAACAAGTGATTAAATTTTCAAAAAATTTGGCTGGATAGATCCTGAGAAATCAGTACCCAGAACAACCACCTCTGGCAGTAATAACAGCAGTTATACGTCTGGGCATTGAGTCAAACAGAGATTGGATTGCATATGCAGGTACAGATGCCCAAGCAGCTTCAACACGATGCCACAGTTCATCAACCGTAGTGACTGGCATTTGGTGACGAGCCAGTCGCTCGGCAACCATTGACCAGACGTTTTCTATTGGTGAAAGATCTGGAGAACGTGCTGGCCAGG
Source organism: Latrodectus geometricus (assembly GCA_026290005.1). Taxonomy (NCBI): domain Eukaryota; kingdom Metazoa; phylum Arthropoda; class Arachnida; order Araneae; family Theridiidae; genus Latrodectus; species Latrodectus geometricus. The sequence goes on from JAPDSC010043501.1 coordinate 14,518, forward strand.
GCAACATCCGAACATGTTCCGCATCAAGGATGGTCCGTACAATACCGGCAACATGCGGTCGGGCATTATCCTGCTGAAACGTAGGGTTTCGCAGGGTTCGAATAAAGGGTAGAACTACGGGTCGTAACACACCAGAAATGTAACGCGCACTGTTCAAAGCACCGTCAATGCGAACAAGAGGTGACCGAGACGTGTATTCAATGGCACCCCATACCATCACGCCAGGTGATGGGCCAGTATGACGATGACCAATGCACGCTGCCAGTGTGCGTTCACCACGATGCCGCCAAACACGGTTGCGACCATCGTGATGCTGTACACAGAACCTGGATTCATCTGAAAAGATGACTTCTCGCCATTCTTGCGCCCAGGTTCGTCGTTGATCACACCATTGAAGGCGCTCTTGACTATGACGCAGCGTCAAGGGAAGCCGCAGTCATGGTTTCCGAGCTCAGAGTCCATGCTGCTGCAAACGTCGTCGAACTGTTCGTGCAGACACTTGTTGTCTTCCAAACGACCCCTTTTCTTGACTCACGGCTCGTGACATGGTTGCACGATCCATTACGGCCATGCGGATAATATGCCTGTCTTCTCGGCTGCTAGTGATAGGTGGTCATTGAGATCCCGCATGGCGTTCCGTATTACCGCCCTGAACCCATCGATTCCACATTGAATCTCGACCGACGCGAGCAGCAATACTGCGATAAGATAAACCACAATCCCGGTACGCTACAATTTGGTACAACATCAATTTGTAAATATTTGGAAACGTTTCCTCAAAACATAATTTCCAAAAATCAGTATTGCTAAATATGCTCTGGATGCAAGAAATATATCACATCTTAATAATTTCTTCCTCGACTGTGACTGATATGATATCTATTAAATGTCCTATTTTTTTCAGATACTTCATCAATGTTGACATTTTCATTAAATGGAAATATCATAAAATTGAGAGTTTCTTTCAAACTAATTACGTCATCGAATCTTCTTTCAAATTCTTCAAACAAAACAAGTAAGTATTAAGCAAAATCTTCGAAGTCTCGGTTTGGATTATAGATGCACTCTTCCTCCATATTTTTGAAATTTTTCAGTACATGTTTTCTTAATTGAGATGCATACCTTTCTTTAATTTTTTTTAATGTTTTAATCGCACTCATCATCTCCGTTTTTTATCCTAAACCTTTAATCATAAATCTTTAAATCGTAAATCTTTGCACAGTTTGTTTTGGGTTTTAAAGCATAGACTTTAGTAAATTTTTATTTTAACTAATTCATTGATTCTATGTCATAAGTCATAAATTAAATTGTTAATATCCAAGGTCATTATTGGGATGGTCGCGTGGACTACCTAAAATGTCTTCGTGGTCTACCAGTCGACCACGGTCGAAGTCTTGGTTATCCTTGGTATAAATAATTAAAAGTGAAAATGTAAGGTTACATTAAAATTTACAATGATTTCAAAAAGATTATAATTAAATATTTTAAATTTCAAAATTTTGTAATACTTTTTTCGTGAAATTTTTCAGAACACACGAATTATCTTAAGCTATATGTATACATTGCTACTATTATAAAATTTTAAATACCTGTAAAATTACTTAAAACTAATTTAATAATAGCAATTTTATTTGAAATATTATTAAAATTTTAATTAAATAAATTATATATGTAATTCATCTTTTTTATCAAAGGTATAAACTATTTTATGAATAAACAACAGTTATTAATGTTTATACATTCACTAACGAAAATTTAGGTAGAAAAAAATTTATGCATATGGAATTTTTAAAACTTGAAAAGTTGAATATAGTTTTACTTTAACTAATCATTAAAATGCTTGCATGAACATTTTTAATTATATTAATATTTAAAGCTTCAGTAAATAGTAATTTTTAATAAATAATATGTAATTATCTTTAAATAATTATCCGTTTTAAGTTTCTAGAGAAAATATGGCTCTTTTTTTCTTTATTAAAATATAATCCGACAATTTATCCTAAAAAATTTTAATTTTATCAATTGTGATAAAAGTTTTGTTTTTTTAGCAAATTTAATTATAATTGCATTATTATAAACATTAACATTTAAAAATATTGATTAGAAGTAATTACAGAAATTTATTTCAGAAAAAAAAATTTAATTTAAGATACAATATTCAAAATTCAATTCCTTAAACAATAGTTTTTTTTTTTTTTTTTTTTTTTTTTTTTTTTTTTTTTTTGCTTAAAATTTACTAAAAAGTGTTTTTGCATTTTTATTTCAAAACTATTCTCTAAAAAGACAATTCTTATTTTCTATAAAAAGTATTTTAATTAATATTATTTTATAATGTGTATAAATTTTGTTAAAATTTCTTTCCTTTTCTTCATACAATGATCATTAAAATGAAATATATTTTGTATCTTATTTATTTTTTTACAAATTTATATTTTCAATTACAGAGTTATAACTCGTTACATTTGTATCTGAATATTTTTGTTAGTAGTTTGTATCATTAATAATATAAGGTTTTTAAAACTCATTCATTTTTATGTATATTTTTAAAATATTAATGATTTTTAATTTCTACATTTTTCATACCTAATCTTACAAATTAATGTTTTTATAAAAGTAATTCATTATTGAATTAATCGCCCTACTGTATTCATTTGCAATGCTTAGTACTTTATTAAAAAAAAGAAAATCTTCTGAAGTAGCAAATCAAATTTTAGTTCGTATAGTTAATTAATAAAATAAATTTTAAAACGTTTCAAAATATAAAAGTCTAAATACATAAAAAGTTAATTAATTCTTCAAAAGAATATCAAGCAAATTCTTTTTAAATAACGAATATAAAAATATCCAAAGGGCGAAGAAAAAACAATTAACAAAAGCGTTTTTCCTAATTTTAAGTTTGCAATTACTTAATTATTTAGTAAAACTGGTGAACATGGAAACAAAAACTGTGTAAGAGATAATTTTTTATTCGTTCTAAATAAGAAATGTTTTCAATTATAAATTTGAAGTAGGAAATTGTTTAAGAAAAGAGATTAAAAAATCACGAATATAAAAAAAAGTGTTGGAGAGAATTACACCTTTTTTTCATTTTACTTAAAATCAAATAAGATTATTCTTTCACTTTTATTTAAAAATTATTCATTAAATTTTAGCTATTAAAATTAATTATTTGATTTCTATTTTGATAAAATATTATTGATTATAATATATATGTCTTATATACTCTATTTTCTTTGCATATAAGGTTAAACATCTTTTGGAGATCTTGTTAAAATTTTTCAAATATTAAATGATTTATATATTTTAAAAATAGTTTTTTACCTGTTAAAAGTTAACAGGTTTCATGCTCAGTTAATGTTTCTCGCACACATATAATTTGTAAAGAAGTTGTTAATAATACATTTTAGCTTTTACGTTGCAAATATAAATTTTTCAAGTAAAACTGTAATTGTAAATTGGAGCTCTGAAACTAAATTAGTTAATTGGAATACATAATTAAGTAAAACAATTAACTTAATTATGTATTCCAAGTTATTAATTTAGTGTTAAAAACATTATTTGAGCATTTTCGTCTTAAAATTCAAAAAAGTAAAATGATTTTTTGATTTTATTTTTAATTAAGACCTATAATATCTATTATAGAAATAATTTTTTATACTTTTAATTTAAATTTCTTTATTAAACTTTCCTTTAGTATAGAAATATGTTTTAAAAAATTTTATAAGAAACATATTTCTCTGTAATAATATTTCTTTCGATTTAGAATAAAAGTTAGAATTAAAGTATTTTTCTCTGAAACTATTAAACTTATCTAAATATAAAAAGATTTTGCACTGTTTAAATATTTCATATCATAATTTAAATATTTTATATTTAAATTATGTTATGAAATATTTAAATACTGTAACAAATAACATGCATGTTTGTAAGGCATACAAACATATTTACTGAAGCCTTATTAAATTAATTAATCTGGTCACTACGTACACAAAGTTCTTTACAAACAAGGATATGCATGAATACTTGGTGCTCTTAAAAATTTATTAGTTAAATAACAACATCCAGAATATTATATTCTGTAATACTTAATTCAAGATTTCAGAAGATAGATGTTGTATAAATATCAAAAGATATCGTATCTGGAATACCGAAATATACTTATTCTTGCGCCAGTACGTCTTTCATGTATTTGAAAGAAAATGTCTGTTTCTTTCTGTCCAAATCTAATTTAAGAAATTACTTTGCTGACATTTATAATTAAACTCTTGACTTTCTTTCTAAAACTTATAAAATAATTCATTTATTTTTCATATCAATACTAATTTAGTACGCGAAAACTGATCATTATCAATTATTTAAATCAGTATTATTGAACAGAATTCAATGTAAAAAGTGTTTTTAAAGATAGACGAGATTTCCACATTTTTTAAATATAAATATATTTTAATACAAAAAGACTAACAAATTTATTAAATTATAAAGTTTTTTAATTTTAATTTTTTTCATTTTTAATTGTGAATAATAAAATGTTATTCATATGATCAAAATTTAAAAACTTTAACTATGTAAAATTTAAAAATAATATAAAACAGTAAATTTGAATTTGAATATTGAGATTTAAAAATATCAGATTTTAGATGTACATCAAAATAAGTGAAGTGCTTAATTATTCTGACTGAGAAAGAAAATATTGGTGCATAGAATAGATGACACATGACCATTTATGTCAAAATCATAATTATTCAGCCCATATGAATTAGCTATTTGGTTTCAGCAACAGCCCCTAGTTTTTTTGAACGCAAAAATGTTTTTAATGTTGCTTTTCACACCAAGGGAATTATGACATATAAATTTCATTACTGCCATTAATAGAAATAAATCTTAAAGAAAAGCAAGTTTATATGGTGAGTTACATTATCTAATTAAAAAGCGTGAAACCACACACATTATACGTAATTATGAAGCACATTTATACATGTCTAAATTCAGAAAATGAGCGATTCATGAGACAACTACCCCAAGTTCTCTAGATCCTTGTTCAACCATGGTAATGTTTCTAAAATCAAAGTGATAATTACAAATTTTAAATACAAAGTTACTAAATCATTAACTATAATTCATTTGCATAGTAATAGTACTAAGGATTAAAAGTGTTATTTCACTAAACTTAAGAGCAACAAAGTTCATTTCTAGCCACCAATATCAGAATATAAAAGTATTGAGAAAAAAAATATACCTTTTTTATTGAAATCGATTGTAATAACGACAGTATGATTTGCAAAAATAAAGTTTATCCTGACTTTACTTTAAGTAGAGATATAGGAAGGTAAAAAATAATAATTCCTAAAATATTGTTCTTTGATAATAGATTTTTACAACTATAAGAGTTTCCGTATAATAATCTGCTTCCATTATGTTTAAAGGACCAATGTGGCAAATTGGCTAATGTGATTCACCATCAAATTTACTTCATGCGAATGGTAAGCATTAATCAAAAAAAGGTTTTCTAAATCTTCAAAATGATAACTAATCACATCATGAGGTCAGTAAGCAATATTTATTCACCTTCTGGTGTAATTGTTTATCATTTTGAAGTGCATCATACATGTGATAAAATTCGTAAGTTCAAGGAACATAGTTAAAGAAGATTAAACTCATTTCTGAATAATATTCATTTAGAGCATGGTTCATAAAAAATGAATTGGAATAACTATATATAATTATAACATTATCTTTCTAATTATCCATATGTCCACAAATTAAGGATAATGATAAAAGGAACAGGTAATTCAAGTTGCACAAATAAAATAAACGTGATTTATTTATAAAAGCAATGTAATTAACAAAAGAGAAAGAACAAACGAGATGTTGTATGTATGATACCAGACACAAAACCTCGATTATAGCTCCTTGAAGTACTTACACTATATATTGTCTGTATAACACCTAAATAGTTTGTATATCAAATGTTGGTTAACATATCGTATGTTTCCCACACGAGTAAATACAGACTGTACAATACTGAGGCATGTAATGATCATATCCACGAGTTGCACTTAATGCAGTGAACTCCACTCAGAAAACAGGCTTTTTGAAGGTCCATTACAGATGTAAGAGGTGGTGATGGTCTTAGATTCACCAGCGAAATACGTGTCCTACACGTGCTCTGTCGGATCCGGTAAGAACATGAATGATGTCCTTTGATTGAAGACAGTCGATGACGATGTTCGAAACGTGAGGACGGGTTTTGCCATCCATAAATTCAAAATTAGCTTTTCGATATCCCAAAACTTTGTTGTTCTAGAATGATGTCCCTGTCCCAATAAATTCGACTATAAAACAACTTCGGCATATTGAAAACGTAGCAGAAGCCTACTATGACGGTTTCTACATTGCATATTCTCTACTCCTGTCTAATCGCTAGCAACATGGAGTTGCCGTGAGTGTAACACATCTGGCAAACCTTCGAACATATAGATCATACTGTCCGAAACTTCCATATACAATTTGGCCTGAAATGGTCGTGACCGTGGCTGACGTGACAGGTCCACTGCGATGTTCCGTCTGTTTCTTTTGGTGGTTTCTGCTATCGGTCGTCATTTAGTGTTGTCACTCGGAGCGATTTGTATTGTAACGTCAACTGACATTTTCATGATTTTTTACCACAGTTTAGAGATGGCAAAATATTTCTGTATGTTTTTTTGTGTTTTCTTTTAAAAAGTTGCAATAATTCTTTTTAAACAGTAGAGGATGTAATGTGAAGTGTCGAGTTTGTTCTTTATAGTTAATTTTTTTCAAAATATATAATCTTTATTTATGCAGTTTTTCTATATTTCAGATTAATATTAAATCATTAATATAAAAAAACCACATGATCAATATTAAAAAGAATGAATACTCGTATACCTGTGTTTGAAAATTCTCTTAATCCTAAAACAATTTTTAAACTCAGAAATATGAATCTATGAATTTTTACAAAAAATTGATGAAAATATCTCAGGAATAGAATTCAATTTATCTTTTAAAATAAAACTTTTCAGTAATTCAATTGTTATAATTCGAAAAGTAAAAATAAATCAAATACAAAACTAAATACTTTTTTCCTAAATAATGTAACGTAAATCAAATAAGTATTTGTATCATTTTTTTATGAATTCTATGTATTCCAAACAATGAAAAACATCTAGGATGCTTACTTTCTCCTTTGCTTCGCATTTCACATACTATCTTAATTCTATTTCAGTTAAGAACTTTTGCATCTTATATAATATTTGCACAATATTTTTCTTTATAAGCTGTTTTTCACAAATACTAAATTTGTAGTTCGTGATTTCTTTTCCTCAATAATATTTTAGGTCTTCATTCTAAAGTTTCTAATGAAGTCTAGTTTTTATTGAGTCTAGTTTAAAGATAATAAATAAATTTAAAATATTCGTGTGATAAATTTAAAAATAATTTTGTATCGTCCACATATGTTGGGGTAATTATGTTTAAGGTTAAAGACTAAGTTCACTTTTTAAATTTTACCCAAAATACCGATAAAATTTATGTTATATAACATTAACCCAAAAGAGTCTTAAACAGGAAGATCTGATTTTTAGAATAATCAATATGATAAGATTTGGATACATTTTCTTCCAACAGGCACTAGTAATAAACCAAGTAAACCCCAAAACCGACAAAGTGTAGCCAAATTAACAACTTTGATTTGAAGTACTTGCTATCTTTTTATGTTAATAAGGAATGATAAGATTCACTTTGGAAATTTGAGTAACGATTGGTATAGCTTATAAATAAATCTGACATATTACGGAACATAACATTATGTAGAATATTAAATTTAAGAAAATAAATATACATGGAATTTTGTCACATTGTTAAATCGGAAGAAATTTATCTATCTAATTAGCATAAAAATAATCAATAACTTCGTTTATAAATTACAATCTGTGTGTCATAAAATTTCATCTTAGTATTCTTTCTTCAATGAAAAATGTAATAAATCTTAATTAATCTTAGAAGTAAAATACAATATATATCATATACTTTATTAAAACTTCCTCTCTGTTGCATTTTCTTACCATCTAACTGTTAAGTATTCTCATATTTTAATATTTCCTAATTCTAAGTGAATAATACTAATATACAGTGATTAGAAAGTGGAAATATTGAATATTGAATTTCGATAATTTCAACCAGAATATTTTAAAATAATTAACATCATAAAAATCTGACAATATTTAATATCTAGGTTTAAATAAAATATTTTTGATAAAAAGTTACGAAAATAGGCCCATAATTATTTAAAAATCTTTTCGAATTTATAAGATTTTATAATATAAGTTGAACAAAAAATTTAAATTCATGTTAATTTTTATAAGAAATATAATGCATTCACATTAATTTTGGCTATGTAGAAATTCACAAAAATGTAGTAGTATTCGCATATAATTATGAAACGTAAATCTGACTTTCCATGAATCCAAATTATGAACATAAATTATCTTCAAACATGCAATACTTTTAGCGAATATTCAAATTTATTAACTATCATAAAATCAAATATTCGATAAACATTGAAGAAAATAAAACGAATTACATGTAGTATTGTTTATTTAACGTTAAAATTCTTAGCGAAAGAAAATTTGAAAGATTACAGCAATTTTAATAACACAATTTGCACTTAATATTTCTATTGAAAGTTATTTTTATTTCTTTAAATGCATTCAATTTATCTAAGTTACTTTTTGAATTTAATGAACACAAAAAAGCAATTATTTAAAAAGCAAATGAATAGAGTGAACTTATTTAACTTTATAATAAGGTCTTTATCTTTTGCTTTTACCATTTTAAAAACGTTCAAAGTTTTTCATGCTTTAGCGTGTATGCAATGAAATAAAGTTTATTTAAAAGGATTTATTAAGACTCAAAAAAAGAGAAGTGTAATTAATTCAAGAACACAGCTATATATTTAAGAAAACTTTTTACATTAAATACTTTTATAATTTTTAATTTTACTCTGTATATGATTTTTATACTGTGTATTGATTCTTACACAAAAAACTCCTGATTACACCCGTCACTGTTAAAAATTTATATTTTTTTAATAATGATTTATATTTGCATTCATCAATTTTTCCTCCATTTAAAATCCTTTTTTTGCCAAAATGATGATATTTCTCAAGAAAACTGAAACAATTAACTTTAAGTGATTTGATTTTTATTAGTTTTCTTCCAGTGTTTTACAGATAATTTTTTATTCCTTATTCTGAATCTATGTAAATTTTGCTTCAGTATTATTATTTTCTTAAAATAAATTTTTTATTGATGAAAAAAATTTGATTAAATTCTATTCTATGATGCAGTAAATCAATGTTTTAAGAAAATTTACTTAAAAATGTGAAATATTCACAAGCTATTTTTTATAATTTTCCTACATTTAAATGTTTATAAAATTATTACATGTTAAGGAATGCATAATTCCTCTGATGACTTTCTACTGCATGAAATATAATTTCAAATTTTTATTATAAATAACTTTGTCTATATATTCATTCATTTCACCAATAAAAAGAAATAAATTTTTTATGGAATTTTAATAACAATTGCAATTTATTGTTTTGCTTCTTAATGAAAATTAATTGTTAATGATATATTTATTTAGGATATTATTTAAAAATCTATAATTTATAAACGTTAATGGAAGAGAAGTATTTAACATCTATAGTTTTTTACAATTTTCATACTCAAACGAATAACAAAGTGTTTATTTTCCCCTATAATGCTTAATATAATATCCTCTTAAAGATATTTAGCGATAAAAAATCTAAAAGCCCAGAAATAATATCAAAATTTTTAAAAATACAAACATTATTAAATTTCCAAAGTTAATGTACAGGGTTAGCAAATTTAGTTTCAGATTTGAATAAGAAGAAAGACAAATAAAAAAAACTTCTAAAATCCCTCCCAGAGTTTATCAATCACATTATATTTTTTCAAACAATATAAGGCATTGTTTTGATCAAGAATTTCTGTTTCCAGGCATTCATTTCAAAATAAAGTTATAAAAAAAGAGAGTAATATTCACCTTCTCATTCTTTAATAATGTGCAGCATTTAAAATTTCAATTATTTTTTTGGCATCATATCTCGTTAGTAGTGATACATTGCAATATGTATTTAAAAAATTAAAACCAATTGTACTGCAACTTTGACTTGTGCAGTCTATTATATTCCAAAAAATTCTATAAATATAAAGTATATTCGTTTATCATAACGGAGAAAACTTTAAAAGCCCTCCATACATAAATTAAATTTTGTATTTTGCTTATTTAAATTCATCACTTTTTGTTCAACGTTGCTTAGGATTAAGGATATTTTCCTTTGAAAATCATAGTATTTCTATTAGAAGAGTTATACACTTATCAAAATTTTGTTAGTAAAGGTGTTTCTCAATATTTCTTTTTTAATATAAAAACACGTCATACTGTAATAGTTAATATGAGATTCCTCTGGCAATTATATAAGAAAAACGTCTTATATTGTATTATTTGTTTTTCAAAATAATGTTTACATAATTACTTACAAGGGAAAATAGTTTTTACATTACACAATGTCAATTATTAAAATTCATAGTTCAATCTTTGAATGAAAATTTTCCTCAATGTATCATTAATGGAGACAGATATTATTTATTTTAAGATGAACGAGTAAATATTAAAATATATGAAAAAAATAAATCTTCAAAGATTCTTAAGTCATTAGCTATCTTAATCATTAAAAATCCAATTTTCCAAAACACGACAGTCATTAAACTTTGAAATTGAGAATTATCTTCATTAATATTCGAGTAGATTTCTCTTCGGAGAAAACTTAATGCATATACTTATTTTTCTTGCCGTAAATCTTTATACCCGCATGAAACTTGGACAAATTTTCTCATTTCAGTCTAATTTTTTTTACTTCTTTTTCCTGATTAAAATATTTTAATCAATATTTTATTCAAGAAATACTTTTATGAATGTTTAATATTTCAGGCTTATAGTTCAACTACAAATGTTGTTAATGTAGATCAATTAAATAATATTAGCCGTGCAAAAAGATAATTGATTTTAAGACAGATAAATGATATTTCCAAATAATTGGTTTTTAAAATAATTGGACTAATTTGCTTTTTAAAATATTATTTTATTACTCACATTCAAACGATAATGCTTACTTCAAACTAATCAATATATTTGTAATATTTCAATCTTATATTATAGATAATTTTAGATTATTTGGTTTCGATTGAAACTATATTAATTTATGTTCCTTGAAAATTAAAATGAATTATTGCTAACTGTACATAACTTAAAAATAATATAATCAATATTATGATAATATATTACCTAAAACCTTTTGCTATGTACATACATTCAAAATATTTTTTAAATTAAGTAACTGTTATTAAAAATGTTTAAAATATTACATAATTTCTTATATAATATTTAAAAAATGATTCTATACTTGTGTTAAGAAATTTTATGTCAAAATTAATTTTCTATCAAATTCACAGAGGAAATTATTTTCCTTATATTATTGATAGAGACACTTTGAATATTTATACCTTAGTATATTAAAACATATTTAAATTGTGATTAAACATTTATATGCATTATATAATTTCTTTACATATATAGGAGTTATGTAATATTAAATCATAGCTATACTAAATATTAGTATATTTCATAGCACAAAAATTTAAATTACTATAATTTTCTATATTAATCATGAGATTTCAATTTATTTTTAATGATACAGATTCATAAATTTATAGAAAATATATAAGACACATATATCTCGATTACTATATTTACCATTACTTTGCATAATTTTTATGTTTATATTATACTTTCAAGATACAAATATGCATTAATAATTTCGCAAAGTAAATACTAACTTTATACCATGTTAGTTTTCTATTACAAAAAACACATTATTATATTTAATCTAAGGAATATCAAAATAAGATATTTTTCCATGTATAAAACCTATCATGTATAAAAACAGATTTGGTATTTACGTGTTAACAATTCTTTACTAATGATTTAACTTCTTTGAGAAGACAACATATAAGTTCTATCAATAAATTTATATAGCGCTTCGGAACATTCTAATTTTATGAAAGATTTGGGATGCATTTGACATATTAATATCACTGATTTACTATTTTGTAGATTATTTATCTATACATGTATTAAAAATTTTTATAATAATTTTTACAAGTAAATTGACATGTAAATTTTTGAAACTAAACGAAATTAGTCAATTTATTCACATTGTATCATAATTGTATAGTAAGCTTTTAGGAATGATTTGAGATGAAATCTTTATGCTGGGTTTGTTTAAAAAAATTTCAAGAAATTGTATTAAAAAGACGATATATATTTTTCTCCGTTTCAAACACTGACCCGTAAAAGCAGTATAGCACGTTAGCAACGAAGTAATGAAAATATAGAATACTATTTACCAGTATGCTATATTTATTTTAATAACATTCTATACCTATTTTTGTAATTACTTAAAATTAATTATACTTTGTGAGTAAAAAAATATATTTATGATATGTGTCCTATTTTATTTTTAATGTATTTTCCTGTCACAATTTCTATTTAATAGAAAAACCATTCCATTAAATACTTTCTTCTTTCAATTTATGCTCATTTAATTGTTCTTTTGGCCTAAAAATGACAAAGCACAAGATTTACAATCTGTTGGTTGCGATTAATATGCCCTTATCTTGTGACACTAAAAGTTATTTGCTTTACCAAAATATTTAAAATAAATGCTGAAATGCACAAATCAATAATACTTTAATTTTTTGGATATTTTCAAGAACTAAATTTATTAAATTGAATTTAAATTTATCAATTTTTGAGGAATTTAGCATTTAATTTTATTAAGAAGGATACAATCCTAAGGAAAAAAACTCACTAAAAACAGGTACATAATACTTAAATTTGTATTACAATTATATTAAGATTATTGACAGCATATAATAGCATTATATCAAAGAATTGAATATAGATATACAAATTATTAAGAAAGTTTTTAAAATTGCCTTTTTTGATGTATTAATATCAATTTTTCAAAATATTTTTCATTAATTTATTTTATTTATTTTTGGAAAATTTATTTTACATCTAACTTCATAAACTGACATTAATTACTGAATTTCAAAACTAGTACACCATCTATTACGATATAAATAAAACTTTCATGTAAAAAATATTTATATGTTGGTAAGCAAAATAGTCTACAATTGATTTGCTAAGTAGCAATTAAAAAGCGTCATAATTTTTGTGCTTTTTCAATTATGATCATTAATACCTATGCAAACTTTTGATGTACTTTAGTTTAAAATTAGTTAAATATTTCATATTAGATATTCAGTTAATATCTAGTGAAATAGTTTTGTACATTACAGTGAATAATTAAATTTTATATATGATAGCTAAAATGATGTTTACTTATAAATTTTCATTTTATAAAACATTTATTTTGGATAACGCATTACTTAATAAATGTTATTATTTATTAAGCATTATGATCAATGCATTTTTATTACTGAGCAGGTAATGAAAGCATCAAAATAAATGTATTTTTATACAATGTAATAAATTATTAAATAGAAAATAAATTAATAATTCTAGTTCGATTTCAAAAGAAAATAAATAATACTGGCTTGCATGATGTTACATTTAGTAGAAACACTCATGAGCAATAGCATTTAGTTTGACGGAAGATAAATAGATAAGAAATAAAGAAAAGAAAAGCCTATTAGGAAGAATTCTTTCCGAAATCAGTTAACACAATGTCCTTGTTCTGTAGATCTTGATTCTTTGTTATTTGCTCATCATTCAGCAAAATGCGAAGACATTATTTTTTCGCAAAACAAACCTCGATTGTTTCAAGGAGAAATCTTGAGTATCTTTAAATTAACATACATTTGAATTTTATTTTAATCATAAGTCATGTTTTAATTTTTTACTGTGTTTTGGAATTTTTAAATAATTTTTATCATTTTTTAGAGTTGGATCCTACAGATTCTGACTAGAAACTTCTATCGCCTTGGTATCTTTTTTAATATTATGTAAAGGTTTTTTCCGCAATTCTTATAACACTTGGCAGATATCATATTATTTCTTAATTGCTTAAAATGGGTGAAATAAGAATCAATATCTTTGTAATTTACAAACTTCTAGTTTCTAACAAGAAACTACAAACGTATTTTTCAATTTTTACCAAAAAGTTGTTCTTTTTTGTGATTAAAAAATGTCTTCATTTTAGGAAATAACCCCCAAAAATTTTTCTCTTCGTACTATGCTTATAAATCTTTAGTCAAAAAGATTAAGCACAAAAAAAATGTTCATTAAAAAAAGATCAGTCTTGGACATTATTATTTGTAAAAGAAAGTTAGCAGTTTATGTTCTTTTATGAGTGATAATACTCTCTGTAGAGTCAATGAAACTCCTCTGTTTCAATGAATTCCATACTTATTCAAAATATTTGGCATTTCTCACTCTTGCTTGATATTCTCTTTAGAAGTTTATAGTTTGAAAAAGTATTCCACTTATGTTGATAAAAATTTTAATGGGGAGAACATCGATGTTAAATCCTATTTACTGATGTCTTCATTTTCATATAGTTATTGAATATTATAATTCCAACATACTCTTGTATTATTTTTGATAAAATATATACACAAATTCATTCAAAGAATTAGGTGCATATAAAGATAGATAATTTTCTCACTATAATGATTTCAAATACATTTTCTTCCATCACATATTCAACCCGCGTGATAATGCTTAATCTTTATTAAAACTTCGGTCCAATTAACTGTTCTACACACTAATGTAACTCAAATAACATTATATCAATCTTTTATAATTTTTGATATAAGTATATTAAATCTTCGCACAAAAATAAATTATATAATTTTCTATATGCTTTAAAATATTAAAAACATTAACTTATAATTACAGATTAACTTAGCAATAATGAGAATAATCTCCTGTATAATAACATATAAATATTATGTTTATTAAAGTCGATATTTTCTATCAATAAACGAAAGATTTTTCAAAGAATATCCCACAATGCCACAATATTCATGACATTGAGATTAAGCAACATGTTACCTCACGCCTTTTCTCTTTCCAACTAAAAGACTTTATGTAGCTTGCATGGATTAATGTTGCCAACAAACTGGTGGGTGTATGCTGCTTCACCGTTTGTTAACCTTTCTAGATACTTTTGGGTAATTTCCACTCGTATCTTTTCTACAGACGTGAGAAGATTAAGAGGATTAGGGTATGGTGATAGTTATTTTCAGAGAAAATATTATTCGCTATATTAGAACAATAAAATTGTCATTCGGATTTTAAATATGATCCAATAAATTAAAATACATAAAATGTAAGTTAAAAGACTGTATTTTTAAAGTGAAATTTAATTGTGGTAGTTAATAGTTTCTAATGCTAAATGTTTTACAGAAATGCAATTATTTACTTATAACATTATTCATATGCACGTACAAATTATATGGTAAACATTTTAATTTAAAATTGGTAAAAATCTAAAAGTATGTAACCATTTTAATTTTATATGCTGATTATTATAGATGGAAAATTGGTTCCTTTTAAATGCAAAAGAAACATTAATGATAAGAACTTTAGATGTAGCTAAGAGATAGAATATGGATTTCAGAAGAAATGGAAGATTACCAAACTAAAATCCCTTATTTTAAAAAATTTAGAAATATTTTTTTTTTAATGATTTGATTTGATACTTTAAAAAACTGGCATTTTGTTGTAGGAATTTTAGAAAAACTAATTCTTAATAAGGAATATAAAAGTGCCATCTAGTTATTGAAATAACCATTTCCTAGGATATATGAAATGATATATTTTTATTGCCACTTATAAGAAGTTTTAATTTCCGTATTATTTTAATAAACACTTCATGAGAAAATTTTAAACTATAAATTTAATATGAGAGATTACGTCTCATAGAATTTTATTAAAACTTTTTTGTCACTTCACTTTCCAAACTCTCATATCATATATGACAAAATCAAGGATGCCCTATGTAATCAAAATTTATTATTTATAATATATTTAAGATATCCATAATATGTTTATAATAAACGAAATAGTACAATAAAATTAAAAAACATTTAATTACGAATGTGCTTCATAGGTTGTATCTTAAACCTATCGATATAATAGTCAATGTCAAAAAACTGGTCAATTTATATTTCTTTATTGTTCCATCTAGAACGTTTACGATATTAGGAAAGTTTTCATAGCAAATGTAATAAATATATTATTTTTACAAATATTATATCTTATAATATTGATTAATACTTTACTGCGATTATATAGAACAATATATTTTCAAGAATGGTAACGTTATCAATATTTATACACACATTTCTTATTTTGTTTTAGTTTACTACAAATATTGTCTACATTATAACAAACATATTTGGAATCATACCTTCTTTCTAAATTAATGTTTCTGAAAATAATTTACTTTGCATTTATCAATTTATATTACGCTTAATGGTTGAAATAAAAGAATAATACGCAATAATGTGTTTGAAAAGGAGAAGAAAATATATTACATTCCTTGGAGAAAAGAAACAAGACAGATTGTCTTTTAAAAATAAGTTTTTGCAGAATTCAAGAGATGTGAGAAGAGAATTCTCTAGTATCATTTGTGTGAAAACTAAAATATAAGAAAAAATGTTTGAAGTATGTAACATTTATGGTTTTTTCTCAGTTATAAAAGAGTTAATTTAAATCAGTTATCATTATTTCCAAATAAATTTTTAATTACATGTTCTGCATTACAAAAAAAAATGGTGATCAATGGAAAATATAAATTTAAGGATATTAATGTAATAATATTTATAACATATCACAATTTTACTCATTTAATAAAAAAATGAAAACACAAACAAACAATATTAATCAAGTATTTTTGTAACATTAACTTAGCATACTATGTATAAACAATTAATAACTTATAAAATTTTATTTCAGTAACAATAACAATATTTAAATTAAATTCAAACATAAGTCCTATTAAATGATCTTAGCATTTATGAGACATTAAATACCAGTTGTTATCTTCTATTTTTCGCACGTCATACTACTGATAAAAAATAGACACCATTAACTCTCCTCCAAAAATTGTGTAATAAGGTTACAAATATTTCTTTGATAAAATTAAGAAATCAGAAATGTTAATTTCAAATTTGAAATTTATTTAATTTAATTTGAACAAAAATATAAAATTAATGTGTATATTAAGCAAACATCAGACTTTTACAACTTTAAATAAGAAGGATTTTTTCAGATATTAATATTAAATAAACTGTATATTTTTAACAATTTTGACTTATTTTATTTAAGGATGTATCAATATGCTATTTTATGCTTTAATTTTAAGAATTAAATGAGAAATGTTTTTATGTTTATTATACCTAAAAATTTATACTTAAGAAACTTACCGAAAAAAATCTATTTATATTATAATCGTACTATATCTTACTTAAATTTTAAAATGAATTTAAATAAAATGCTTTTATAAAGAATAGTGAAATTTTCAAGAGAGTCATTTTTATCATGATAAAATAATAATATAATTGCATATTTTTTAAATGGCAATGAAAATAATTTGCTAAATGTAAATTATTTATATTTTTAACATGTGCTATAATTGTTGGAGTGTAAGTTTATATAAAAAATATCTCTTATTTTTCAGTTTTTTTTTATTTATTGATTTTAAAATTCTATAAATATAATCACTCTTGTGTATAATTTTTCCAATTCTAAGCTTGATGCTTGAAATTAAAATTCATTCATATATTGTAAATAATAACTAATATTCATGTTTCCTTTAATTTTTATAATTATTTGAAGATTATTTTTTTACGTTCTGTTGAGAAAAATACTTTGGATTCATCAAATAGGATTACAGCAAAGAAATATTTCTGAAAAGCTGAAAAGTATTATTTTCAGAAATAGAACTAGTACATATGCAATCATGCTAAAATTTTCTATTTTCTAAGTATGTAATCTTATTGATTGTTCTGAAAGAAAATTTAAAATAATATCAATCAATAAAATTACGACAGTTGAAAAAACTGAAAAGCTTCGTTAAAGCTGTATATGGATCCTATTACTTTATTTAAAATATGAATCAATATTAATTTATTATTTGGAAAATTAATTCCAAATAATTATTTTTATTTTAAAATGTTTCATTGTTTTGATCATTGATAAAATGAGAAGAATATTAAAAATATTCTATATTATTATTTACTCTATTTTAAATATTATTAAGAAAAGTAAAATAAACATTTAATGTGGCTTTGAAAATGATTTTATTTAACATATTAAGTTAGTAATGCGTTAATCATTTATATCTTGGAATTAAAGTTTAATTTAAAAATTCATAATAAATAATTATTGTTAAATTTCTATTAAAATATTTGAATTTTTTTTAATTTGAATATGTTTTTAAGTAATTAGTTTTGCATTAACTGAATGCAATTAAATTGAACATTAATGTATGGTTTTCCATAACAATATGAAAACAATTGTAAAAATAATAAAAAATTTTTATTTGAGGGAATAAATTTTGGAATTTGAAAATTTTCTTAAAATGTTTTCAATATCTAAATATGCTTAATCCTACTATTGTTAAAGAAATTAATGCTATTTTATTTTACTTTAGAGACTAATATGGATTAACAGGAAAAGCTTCATTTTAAGGATATTAACATTTTATAGATCGGTTAGAATCCAAAAATTATTACTTTCAAGATTGCTAAAATTTACAGTTCTCAAAAATGCAACTAAATTTATACAGAAAATATACTATCCTAGCTTTCAAATGTGCTAAAAATAAATTTAGAAAATTCAAAGTTATAGTAAATAGAAGCGCTTTTTAGAAAATTTGAAAGACAAAATATGTTTATGCAGCCTAGTAAAATATAAATAAAAGAAAAAATGCTAAAAAATGAAGAATTGATCGTCGAGGAAAAGAACTGAGTTCTAAAAACATAAGAAAAAATTGACGAAATAATTTAAATTGAGTTAAGGACTAAAGATAAATTTTATTCAGTTTTCATTGTATTTGAAATAAATTTAAAATATTAATATTTATTAAAAATGTTAAAATTTTTAATTATTTATTACGTAATTATTTTTACCTACTAAAATAATCTCAACTGCAAACCCTACACATGTTTTTTCCAGATTCATATCCATCTTCAAGCATTTGATTAAAACAAATTAACTAATAATAGTGCACCTTTATAAAACATATGTCTGGAAGCGTTACTGAAATAAAAGAATGCATTAAAAACAATAAATAAGACTATCTTTCCACATTTGGTTAAAAATCTGTAAATGAAAACTTTAAAGAGAAACATTGAAGCTTAGATAATATATAACGTTACAATTTATCACATAATACTCTCAAATTATTTCAATAAAATGTATGCATTCATACATAAGAGAGAAAATTGTCATATAAAGTTCATACATATAAAGAGAAAAGAATATTTGAAGTGAATACATATGTTTTAGAAGGTTACCCTATATTTAACACAGTTTCTTAAGTATTTTGTGTGCTTCTCGACCTAAATCAGAAAGAGTTTATCTGAAATAAATCCGCCCAACATATTTCCATAATAGAAATACCTTCATGTACTATTCGAAACATAAAATTTGAATTTCATTAGAAGCGTCTAAAGTATTATCAGTAATCTTATCGAATCGGTAAACAATATATGCAGCACAGCTTCAAAAATTCACATACTTACCAAAACTAATATTACTTTCAATAATATATTTTTAGCTACTTATATATAACCAAACTGTTGCTCAAAAGCATTTTTTTATAAATTTGATATTATGTTGTATAGTTCTCATACATTGTTTACGCAGTTTATATATTTATTTTACACAATATTCTTTTTTTTAGGCCATGTTTTTTCCATCCAATGTTATTTCCATTTTATGCATGAATATACTAATTTAGAAGAGCCTTTTAACTACAGCAGTCATTATTCATGGTGATTCGATTCTTGGTAAGAAAAATCAAATAAAAAAGCTGGTCTGTGTAACTTGTTTACATAACTTTCCAGTCTTCAGCTTGAAAGCAAATATTCATTGTTTAAGAGGTAATAACAAATCAGAGTAAAGGTAAAGAAATAATTTTAAATAAAACTAATTGTATAGAAGACGACATAATCAAACTTTGTAAAGTTTGATTATATAACGAAGGCTCTGAAATATTTCTTATTTATATAATATTAATATTATTTTAGTTGAAAACATTTCAATAACATGATAATATTTCCCACACACCAATACTGAATAAACGGCACATGAATTTACCTGCATATGAATTAAATAACTGTCATTTAATAATTAGCCAAAAAGCGTATATTATTATACCATTACTCATTTCCTATCATTTTATCTATTGAAAATTTCTACAGAATTACTTTACAAGTGCCTATAAAATAGCAATTAAATAATTAGATTTTGTCACATATTTATAAAATTAGTAAATATTATACTTATAAAAACTTGTACAATTCAATATTTTAAATTTAAAATATAGATCATATTTATAAAGTTAACATAATATTGATTACATGTATTTGATCAAATAATATAAATTAAAAACTTCAAGTTAACCCGCATAATAAATTGCATTAATTACAGCAAAAGCAGTAAAATTCAATGCATAGAGGCGATACAAATTGAATAACTGCTTAGAGAATTATGTCTTAATTATAAAATGCATTAATGAACTATCAAAATTGCCACTAAATACTTGGATAACCACAAAAGTAGATTTCTTAACAATAATGCGAACACACCTTTCTTCCTATATCGATATGTACAACAAATCAATATTTCTCTTACAGAACAAAAATAATAATACAATCTTTTTTGAGAGAAAAATACAATGTGAAAGAAAAGCATTGGGATTTATTTACTCTTAGCGGATTTATATTTTCTTATTTTTTGGTACAGAGAGAAAAGTTTTTTTTATTTCTCCCATTAAGCTTTATTTCGATGGATTAACGACTTATGTATTATTTGTTCACACACTTGATCTTTCTTACAAAAAATTTTTTACTGCATCATATCACGTTTTTTTTTATCACTTATTACCTTTGAGATTGTTTTACGTACTAAAAGTCATCCTTTGATTCCTTTCTTTTGAAAAGATTTTCTTCAGATCTTAACTTGTTTTCGATGCAACTACGCCATGATTTCAAGGAAGCATTAAACATAGAATATTTTCAAAATACCATGTCAGTTTGTGAATAATCATGTCAGTTCAAAATTTCGTGTCAGTTGTATTGTGTTAGAATAAAAGAAACTTCAAACGCGATTTGTACTTTTTTAATATTGTGTGTTAACGTGCTGTGTAAAATAATAATAGTAAGACCATATTCTCTTATACATGGTAACATTAATATTTTTGATCACGTATCTCAGAATGAGATGATAATAGGCTTCAGTCAAATTAACCCTCCGAACAGAAACATTACCATAGATCAATAAACTTAATCAATATGAAGCATATCTTTTGAGAATCAGTTTTTTTTATATCTCTGATTATTAAAGAAACATTTATTCAAATTATGATATCTGATTAAGATTCTATGCTGATTTACAATAATTAATATTATCAGAATGCATAATTCTGTATAAACTCTTGATAAGATTCATATATTCAAAATAAATCCATCCCTTTGTACTTAATAACTTTTATGGAAATTTCTGAACATGTTATCTTTTATTTATTCTTATCAACAAAGTACATAAGTATATCATTCATTGAGACTTTTACATTCGTTTATAAGACATAATATGATTTTATTCATTTTATTTAAACACAGAAATTTCTGGAAATTTTTCTTAAGATAGTATTGAAATTTTTGTAATTCATGCATATAATGTGTTCATTTTTTTCAATTATTTATTTTTGACAGTTATAATCTTAGATCTAATGATTTTATTTTTCTTAAGCAAAGAATTACCTTCAAGATTTTTTTCATGATATGAAGATTTTATGATGCTTTAAGTTGATCTGGAGCTTTGCAAATAAAGATCATGGTAACTTTTAGGGAAATACATTAGTTCTTCCAGAATATATCATATCTACTTTATTAATAATGTAATTTATAGATGTATAAATTAAGAAAGTCAATTGAATTTACAAATAATCTGAATTCTATTGCTTGATATAAAATATGCTGGGAATTTATTATAAAATATATTTTATGTTTGTAAATTATTTTTACCTATAAATATTTGTTTTCAATTTTAAGAAAGATTGAATGAATATAATTATTATAGATATGGAACGAGAGCTTCATTAAATATAATGGCTTTGCCAGTAACTAAAATTTAAATTATCTTTGGGTACAAAAAGTGCAGTTAACTGTAGATATCACAAGCATTTCTAATTTCCAGACGTTTCACGAAATTCTACGCTTTTCCTAATTTATGTATAAGATAGTGATAGTAACTATCTATAGTAAAAGAATTAACTTTAATAAATGAAAAGTAATTTTACATTGCATTTTTTGGATTGCATTTTTTGCATTTTATTAGTAGGTCTTTGGAAATTAAATACTTTTAAAATGGGATTAATTAATTTCATACTATTGAATTTCATTTGCATAGTTTATAGAACTCTTAACTTAACTTCTTTATTTATCAGTTTTGGAAATACTATTGCTCTAGTTATTGATACTAAAAATTAAATGTTTCATTGTTACAAAATGGACGCATTTAATAAAGTACACATAGATACACAAAGCACACATAATACACAAATATCAATTAATTATATTTATTTCTTAAAATATTAATTAAATTTAACTTAAAATTATATCATTAATTGAACTAATTACACTTATTTTTTAAAATGAAAGATTTTTCGATAAATTTAAAAGATTTTTTTATTTATGTTTTTTTATTCTCATCATTACAAAAATCCTTATCCTTTTATTTATATTAAAAGGTTTGTCAGTAAATGTATTAAGATTTGCTATAAATAGGAGAAAATAGTTGCATTTTTAAAAATAATTATTGCAAATTTTCCTATGAATTTGATTATTTGGATTATTTTTATCAAAAAGAGGAAATATTTGTTTGCTTTTAATTACAAACTTTCAACTAAGTTTTATTTAAGCAAAGTTTTTCATGTAGGAAAGATTTAAGCAAAGATTTCCTTTGAATTGAAAATGCATTTATCAAAAATAAATTTATATATTTTTCTTAATGATTTTAAGAGTTTTTTTATTCAACATATTTAATTTGTTTATAGAATTACGAAATATTTTGCTCAAAAATAGCATTTCCTATTTAAAAGACAGCTTTACTTTTTCTTGGGTATTCTTAAAATGTAATTTTTAAGTAACAATACTATTAACAATAAAGAAATTAAGAAAAGTGATCGAAGTTAGAATTTATTTCATGAAAAAATGAAACAAGGGCAATGATTCACTGCTTACATGCTGAATAATAAGTTTTTTTATTATCTTGTTAGTTATAAAGCATAAAGGTACAGATGAGGAAAATTAAGGACTGATTCGTATATTTATTTTTATTTTTGTTTTTTGGAAAGTGTTTATTTCTCTAACTTCATTATGTTTCAGACAAATTATCAGATTATAATTGTACTTTATATATAGTAAATAAAATTCAAAACTACGCAAGAGTAAAAATTTTTAAAAATAAATTTATGAAACTATGTAAAAGGGTGTACATATTTTTTAAATGTGTTAATTTGTTAAATGTTATGGTTTCATTTGCTTGTCCTTTTATTGTGAGTTTTACACACATACTAATTAGATCGTAACTAACTATTCAAACTGGATTCTAACTCAGTACAAACCTCCATAACCGAGGAAGTAATTGTACTCGTAAACAGCTGAGCTGAAAACCATAACGATGATGATATATCTTCTAATTGGATTTAAATATTATGTATATCTATTTCAAAATGATAATACTTAATTCTAAAATAATTTCACTTGCAAATATCTTTTTGCATTGAATAAAAAATTAAATATGGTCTATTTAATTGTCTCTGATATAAGCACTAACAGGAGGTGCTAAGTGATTTTCGTATATATTATTTTGAACAAAATATTTTGATGCAATTTTTAAAAATAATTCCCATTTATAATTGCTATTAGAAAAATAACCTGAAAGTAAAGAATGAATCTTATTTAAAAAATGTTTTACATGTAAACAAATATAATCAATAACGATAATTACATTAGATAATTATGAAATATAATATGGAAATAAAATATATTTAAAATGAAAATTTTGTTCTTATATAAATATTAAGTGTAAAAAACTAAAAAAATATAATGTCTGCATTACAGTGAATTTAATAAAATCATTTGTTAGTTTCTTCTTTTCTGTTTGCCTGAAGCACGGTTTTTGTTTGACACCTAGAGATAAGGAGGACATGTCACAGATTATCTTGCACCCAAAAATGCTTAAGATATAATATAATGATGATAAATGGAAGTTATTTAATTATATATTATGCTTCATCCTCTTATATTAAAAATATTATAGATTTTTAATATATCTATAATGGATATTTGGTAATCATATTCTTAAAACAATTCAGTTAGAAAAAAATATATAGTCCCTTTACACACGCATGCAATAAAAAGTTTTATTAGACTAAAATTTATACTAAATTTGGGCAAAAAGTTAAAATTTTTAAATAATTTTGAAGAAAAGGATTTTTTAGTTTATTAATAATTACTGTATTAATAAATTAAAAATTCCTCTTATACATTAAAAACTTATCCAAAGGATATCCAAACAATAAGAGCACACAGAGCAACCCATTTCCCAAAAGCAATGTTTTCCAAAACTAAATCTTGCATGCAGTTATATTAAAGTAAAACCAAAATCTAGTTACAATGTAAACCTAAATTAAAATGCTATTAATGTTTTAAAATTTTTAGAAACTTTACTTTTTAGAGCAGAATAACATAATATTATCGTTTATTTATTTCATTTATTCATGTTATTTCACGGTTATATTATCAATATGAAAATAGAATTGATCGTTATAAATTATGTCAGGAATAAAAATATGAAAATAGGAAATTTTTAAAATATACTGTTAATTGAGATTTCTTTTTTCCTACGAGTTTTATTTATAAAATTTTATTTGGTATATATAATATGAAATCAAAGACATACATTTATATGTAAAAACTGAATAAAAAACTGGATCGAAATGTAAGGAAAGTATTCATTTTCGCTAGTGCTTAAGTAATGTTACCATAAGATATTATTTCAAGCTCGTGTAGCCACACATTTTATGTTTTTAATTCTCTTTGATACAAAAATGATAACGAATGCAAAATATTTCTCTTTTAAAAATGTTATTATACATTTTTAATTTAGTGATATAAATTATTTTTACAGCTTAGTTATCAGGACTTTACAAACACATACAGTGTTTTAGATTTTGTCGTCCTGTGCAATATGGATAGGAAGTTTCCTTGTGATAGCCAAAATAGAATTCTAACATTTTTATTGTGCCAAATAAAGTCTCATATATGATTGAATATGACAATTAAGTTTGTTTACCTATCTGATTAGAATTCCAGATTATTTTGTCACTAATAAAAATATTTGTCTGTCAATAATGAAAACTAAGTAACTGTATTTAATTAGAAAAATTATAATTCATCATAATACATAATAGTATCATGTATTATTTTCATTTACAGTAAAAAATATAAGATACAAACTATTTTCTATACTTTCATCTCTTGACTGGGAAATATTATTTTTAAAGAAGCTAATAACTTCCATAATAATGAACCGAAACTTCATAAAACAATTTACTATTCATTGCTGAAAAATGAATTACATAGGTACAACTTTTATTTAAAAATAATTCTTTTTGAAATTTTTTTTGAATTATCGATCGTTTAAAAATTTTAATTAACTATCAAGTATCTTCAAAATGAGATAATTTTATTTTTGTCAATGTGTTAGCCTCTCGTATGCTTTTTTTAGTCAAAGTAATCTACGTTTACTTTTAGCGATTATTTACTGATACTGCATCGTTAATAATAAATTAAAATTTGAATTAGGTATATTTGGAAGTTTCAACTTTTATTTAACTAGAATAAAATTAATTAATTCAGAAGAAAATAGTATTTTTTCATAAACATCTTTGATGTTTCTAAAAGAGAAATTAATCAAACCTGAAAATAAAAGGAAAATAGGAAAATTTTCAAATTATAATATAAAAGAAGAATATACTTCTTGAAATTTCCTTTTATAAATTTGATTAATTATTTTAAAACTTATTAATATAAAAATATTTGTGAGGAATAATTATATAAAGTTTCGTATTAAAATTAATTTCAATATTAATTTTTTTTAATTTAAATATTAAATTTTTTAAATGGAAAGATTTTTATATTAATTTATAAAGAAAAATATATTAGAACCTCTTTTATGAAAAATTATTATTAAATATTGTGTTAAAAATGAAATTTTCTTAGTTTTTATCTTATTAAATTGTAAAAAATTAAAACATTCATTATTTTTCAATTTCCTGACTTCGGAATTTACTTAATTTTAATGATTGATAAAAAAGAAATGTCTTTCATTTGTAAAACAAAATACAGAATTTTATTAAATAAAAATGAAGAACTCGATTATGAACATTATTGTAAAAAAATATCTTTATCATAAAAATGTTTCTGTGACAAAGATTTATTTCATATTTTCAATGATATTTCCTTCATAATTATTTTCATGTATCCGAGAATTAAGAAATTTTGTTTCAGAAATTATATACGAAACACATTTTTTTTTATTTTCAAAGGATAAGCGAATAAGGTAGAAGTATTGGTTTGCTATTCTATAAAATATTTAATCAAAACAAAAACAATGACACAGAATATTTTATTTAAGAAGGCAATTTTAAATAAAATTATTAAAAGTTAATTTTAAATGTTACTATTTATAATATAATGGTAGTTTCAATCCTGATACTCTTAATATTAATTGAAATTATTACATAGTAACAGCTTATAATTTGCTAAGAATGGGATTTGTACAATAAAATTCTATGATTTTAAAAGTTGTGTTGAAATCTTGTATAGTTCATTATATAAGCCTTTGAATTCAGATTACATGTAAATTGCTATTCATGATTAACTTGGATTACTAGTCTAAAATTCCTACAAATATTTCGTCATGCGTTTAAGAATATAATGTGTCAAACACTACATTTTTTAAGAGAGGTATCTAAATTAACTTCAAAATAAAAAACTATTCAACTTCAAAATTAACTTCAAAATAAAAACATATTTTAAGTGAGGTATCTAAATTAACTTCAAAAAAAATTCTGTTCAATTTCAAAATTATCTTCAAAATATAAAAAGTCTATCACTTATCTTACTATATTTTTAAAATAAAAATGAAAAAAATACCGATCAGATCAAAGCCTTATTTTAAGTACTGAAAATTCCAACTATCCGTTTTGCTGATTACCCATAAGGACTAATTTTAAAATGTATTTCTGTGACAAACAATAGTAATAATAAAATTAATTAAAAAATTAATTAATTAATTAATTAAAAAATAAAAATGCTTAAGCAATTTTTCTAAAGTAATAAATAATTTTTGTAAGAAAACAATTTTACTTTTTAAGAAAAATAAATTGCTTATGCTATTCATTTTTGAATAAATTATACAAATAAATACTTTTATTAATTTAGTCGTTTATTTTATATCTTTGTGGTTTATCCATAAAATTCATTGATCCGTGATAGCCGCTTCACTTAATCAATGGTTAATTCGAAGTTAGTGAATGTTTAAAATTGTTACTAATATAATTTCAACTCTTAGAGTCAATTTTACAGTTTAACATAGAAAATAATTCCTTATATAAGACTTTACAGTTTTTCACATCGTTGAAGAAAGTATGTATTTTTATGCAACAGGTCCATAACTAGACTTATAAGCAATTTATAGATACTTAATTTATACTTCTAAACCATTAAATAGAGAGAGTTTTACTAAACTAATATGATAAAGTATAGTTTCAATGTAATAAATGTGTATATTTAAATTTTGATTTCGATATCCTCTTTTCCAATTTGTAAATGTAATAAAACACAAAAGGTAATGAATTATTTCTCTTAAAATAAAGGTATGATATTTTTATTCTTAAAAATTCTTTTCTCTAAAATTTTCATTTCAGCCACAATATTTAACTAATTCTTAGGAATAAGAAAAGCGCTCAGTAAAATTTTTAGTTACTCACTTTTGTTTCAGTTTTGAAAACATGCTATATTTATTCCATGCTGCAAATAAAAAATCAAATGCTAATAATCAAGAGTGAAATATTTTGATATTGACCATACAACAAGTTTTGAAATGTAAAAAATACTGCAATATTAATTGATTTAAATGAAATTAACTTTTCAACATTTTATTATTAGTTTCCTAAAGTATAATGAAATTAAATTCCAATTAAATTTATGACTATTTACGCTATGCGAGTGTGGATACTTCATTAGAATAGAATTTGCGTTATTGTCATTTAAATTAAATAAAAATATTACATTCAAGTAAAATATTTAAAAAAATGAACTATCAGCTTCAAATGTTTGACACCATTTCGATAAAATAAAATTTTGGTTTTATAATTTTTACTCGCAAAACTAAATCGCTGAAATCAATTCACCCTTTTTCGTTTCATAAACAAAACATTTGTAAA
The DNA here is from genome assembly GCA_026290005.1 of Latrodectus geometricus. Taxonomy (NCBI): domain Eukaryota; kingdom Metazoa; phylum Arthropoda; class Arachnida; order Araneae; family Theridiidae; genus Latrodectus; species Latrodectus geometricus. Next base: position 43,398 of record JAPDSC010043501.1, read on the forward strand.
TTAAATTATCAGAAAAAGCTAGCAACAAGTTAAAATATCACTAGTGCTTTTATTCTATAACTCTTACAAAAGTAATAAAATATTTATTGGTTTCAGTTAGCTAATGTATTAAAAATCCAGCGAATATTTGGGCATTCGATTCTTATATAACTGAATCTGCTAGACATAAACTATTTTGTAATTTCAACCGTATTTAAGGTTAAAATCAGAAATAGATTTCCTCTTTCTATCTAAGCCATACTAATAGAGGAAAATTGATTCCTGCAGAATTTTACCGCAGTCCCTCTCAATAAGACGGACTTCAATTGAGTCAGGTATAAAACTAGCTTCTTTCCGGTATCGAAAGTGATGCCTTTCATTCACCTTCTATGCCAAATAAAAGGAGAATTTACAGGACAAAATAAATGCAATCATGCTCATTAATTTTTTGAAAATGAAACTTATGGCATAATTAAATATTGACATATTAAATATTGATCAGAAAACATTTTAGTTAAAGCCTATGCTTGGAATTAGAAAAGAAACATAATTGCAAATGAATGTCATAGCAGTAATTTGAAAACACTAAATTGATTAATATACCTAAAATAAAAGAGAATGAAAAAAATTCACTTTCAAGTCCAATAAAATTGTGTTCTTAATTTATATCTATAACTGTTCTAGCTTATACGTGTTATCAAAGATAAAAAAGATAGATATAACTTAATAGTTGCGGTAGTGAAATGTAGTTGGAAATGTAAAGAAAGAGTTTGACATTTATCCATATAAAAATTATATCAAATCAAAATAGACATCATTGAAAGAAATTCCTTATTCTTACAAGAAAGTGGATTTATTCCTCTAATATTCAATATAGCTCTCAATAATAAAACTCTTAGTGTCAATTTCAATAATATGACAACAAGACATTTCGCATGAAAGTAAATGACTTTGAGTCAATTTTAACTTGCCTAATTTCTTTGCAATGTTATAATACCAATGTGTCAATCATTTGTCTTATTATTTTTGTCATCATATTGTAATGAAAATGACAGATTAATATTTTTAAACTCATATAACATGTAAGAATGATATTTGGTTTATGAAAATAAGCATATTTGCAATAAAATAAAAATTCTAATATTTAGGAATTTATACCTTCACTTTTTTTTAAACTTATTACCCCATTATCTAACTTGTGCAAAACATCAGAATGACACACGATTTTTCCGTCAATTAGTGTATGATCGCATTTAAGTTATTGCAGTGGTTTTACAAATTAGAGATTTTATCATTTTTAGTTTACACGCAAAAACTTCTGACATATCTATTATCCAAACTTACAGAACATTCATGGGAATATAAGATATTAGGTATGGTTATTCGACTTTATGTCTCTACTAGAAAGAAAATGCAATCATGTCAATATGTGATTGTTGAAATAATATTTATTTTTGAATATTCTCTTAAAGTGTAATGCATTTTTAATTCTGAAATAGATGAATGTTTTATAGCAATAAAACAACGAAATTTTAAATATATTATTTCATAAAATTTGGCTGGACACCCATCCACAATATATATATATATACATGACCAGTCAATAATTTGAAGCTGATTCAAATATTGAATCAGTTTCAATGTATATAGTGTATTTATAACTTGCTTTTATAACTCTATATTTTAACTATTATTTGTATTTCAGATGCTTTTTTCTTTGATATTGGAATACTTGCATCATTTTTGTATTTTATTTCTGATTAAATCTTACTTAAAGTAAATAAGATTTTGCATTATTTTTATTGTGCATATATTAAATGCTAAATATTTTCTAAACATAATAAACTTTCATAAATTATTTTAACATTCAAGCTGCAAATGATTTAATAGAAGTTGTAAATTTTGTTCACAATGTTTTTCAAATTCATGGTCATTATTCAAGGCCATTAAATCTTAACATCATTTCAAAAATAAATACATTTATTTCTGAAATTTAATCAATAGCATTTGAGCTTAAAGCCTTGAAATGTTTTTATTAGTCATGAAATTAATGAAAAGTTATTAATTTAAAAACTTAATTTTGTTAAGAGTCTTCAATATTTAAAGTCCATCTTTTCATCATCTAGTCATAAAATTAAATGATAGTTTACTTGAATCATGCAATAATTATTAGAATGCAAAGCAAAAACAAGATAAACTCATATTCAAATTTAAAAAAGAGTTTTAAATTCCAAAATATTTGACTCTTACATTACTTTCAGTTCATAAAATTCATTTAAACAGTATTAAAAAAGAAAAAAATTTGTTGTAATTGTAGAAAATGAAAAAAACGAAATTGTCTTATTTTGTCATCTTAAATTGAAGAGAGAATCTGTCTTTTGGAATTTCCTAGTAACTGTAATTTCTTATGAAAAAAAGAATGATTTAAATATTTTTTAAGTTATGAAAATGGAATTGCATACAGAAGAAAATATATATAAAATAAATTATTTTAACCAAGTAATGAACATGAATTTATATCCTTGCAAAGGTTTTCATCATTTGTCTTTAAGGTGTATTTGAATATTTTATAGGAAAAAAGTGCTTTTAAATATTTATATATTTATAATTCATTTTTTTATCATCACTCAGTTTTTAGCAAGCTCTGTTGATTTCAACATTTAAAGGGCAGTGTTAGATTAATGTTGATCATTAATATTCGATATAAATGTGTGAATTAAATAAATTGTATATAACGTAAAAATAAATTGGTGAAGTGAAACTTACAGATTTTGCTAACTTAATTGTAAATAATTGAAATAAAGTTTTTATTAATTCAATTTATTTTTTACATTAAATATTTGAATACCTATTTTAAATGGGTATTTGAGGTTGTATCACAAAATTTAATATTGAATAGATTTTAATTTTATTTTAAAATTTTATAAATGTTGCGAATTGTTATCTATACAATGTTACCTAGTGGTAAAAATAGATAACTATTTTGAAATATTTTTTATATGTAATGTTTTCTATACTCTCTTCATAAAAAATGCTCAATTAATATTCTTAAAAATAAAAGTGAGCATCATTTTCCGTACCACATATTTTTACCTGCTTAAATTGAGTATAATCAAATATAATTTAAACTGAATAAAACCATTTTAAATATCAGTAAGATCAAAGACTATCAAATATATTTGTTTGGGTGTTCTCAATGATTTAAAATTATTTTCTTTAGTGATGACATGATTAACAAAGCTACAAAAATATTAAGATTTGTTTTTTACAAAACGCTAATTAGAAACAGAATGTATTTTCAAGCATAATCTGTAATAGTTTGGTAATAATGCCAAAGGAAATTACTATTTTTAAATTAAAATATGTCAACTTATTTGTCACTCCCATGATAAAAATGATTATTAATCACTTAGAATAGAAACTTGAAAATTTTTTCAGTAAAATATTTTTTTTTAAATTTGTAAATGAGAGAATGAGAAACTAATGAGTAAAAAATAAATATTTTGCAAAAAATTATTGATAAATGCTTAGACCTTATTATAAATCTTAATTTTAAAATTATTAAAATTATTTGAGCTCCTTGCGCATGTGAGCATACTTTAGATTATCTCTAATAATCAAAAAATTTTAGAATTATTACTATTTTACAAAATATTAAAATAGTAGTAATTTAAAATATTACTATTTCAATATTTTGTTGTTCAGTAATATCCCAAGTCATCTTTTAAATCTCACGTAATATAATATATCTATCATCAAACATTTTTTGGAAGCTAATTGAAGCTATTAGCTTTAAAATAATGTTTCTTGTGCTTAAATGAGAGAAATAAGACTTTTTTATAGATTAAATATATTAAAATATGATATTTATTTCCAGAACAAATTAGTTTCTTCGGAATAAATTTCAAAAGGACTTATATCATAAATTAAGTGCAAAAGCATCTTGGAGAGAATAATTCTTACATTTTTATGCTCAAAGAGAATAACTCCATGAATATTCAGGGCTTAAAGCATAAATTATTAGTAGTAATTAAATTTTTTTTCTTAATATATTTGACTAAATTAATGATAAACAAGTACAGATATTAAAGGAAGTAAATTTCCAGTAGAAGAAACAAATTAGTATGATTAATAATACTTAATTTTTTCTTAAATATAAACTTAGTGGAATCATTATAGACGGCAAGAATATTTGAATTAACTCTAATGACTGAAATTTTTAATATAATTATGTTAAGAATAATGAGTTTTCCAAAAAACAATATTAAGATTAAATTAAACAAATAACATTTTTAAAAATTTTAATCACTCTGTTTATTTTGAGAATACAAACGATTTTCTTTAATATTCTGTTTATTTTTATTTAGTATTTAATAATAGTAAAAGGAATTTTCTGCTGTAAATTTATTAGCAAATTACTCATTCACTAAAATATTTAATACTTGTTAAATACTAGCAATGAAGTATTTTTGTTATTATCTCATACACTTAAAGAAAATATAATCACATGTCAAAATAAAAATTTTATCATGAATGATAAACACGCACTTTTTATTTTTAGGAGAATACTGCTTTAATTTAATATTTTGAAGTTTTATTTAAGTGTAAATTTTTCCAAAGAAAATATACATTATATGTTCATATTTTATTAAAAACTGATCAGATTTATTTAGCAAAACATCTTATCTATACAAAATTCCAGCGAAATATTTAAGAATTGATTCCATTTAAAATTACAAAGAATATTCATTAAAATTTACTACCAGAATAAATGAATAATGTTTTCATAACGAAATGGCTTCTTCAGGATATGAAACATTTAATGCAGAGTATTTATTCTAAGTAAATCAATACTGTAGCTTAAAATTTAGCATTTTGTCACATAGTTCCACAATTCACGACTTCAAATTCCATAACGAAAGGGAATTTTTGTATATATTTAAAACATTTAAAATGGGGTGTCTCTTCTATTCAATTAATAAAAGAGGCTTTAAGGAGACAAATATAATAAAATCATTTCAAATATACTTTTACGACAGTTAAAGTAAATATAAAAGAAATGTCAACTTTTCAACGTAGGTATAAAAGGAAGTTTTGAGAAAGGATAACAATATTTTTATTAAGACTTTTGCCATTTTCTCCATTTTTTATAATTTAAGCAACTAAAACGAAATAAAAAATTATTTGTTTAAGTATTAGTTTTAAATTTTTCGTAAAACATTTAAGTTCGTGTAAAATATTGCATGAATTCATGTGACATTTAAATAAACAAAAATTGCTTATAAGAATTCATAAAGTTTTATAATTCTCAATATATTACAACAATCACATTTTGAAAAATCGTCTCTCGGCTATCAATAATATTAGCTGATTATACATGATGGTAAAATTGGAAATTAAATAAAGAAAGCCTCATAAGCTCCTAAAAGACAATATAATTACTAACAGTTCCTTAAAAATGTCTCCTCTTTTTACAATTTTTTAAGCAGTACCGAAGAATTTTATAAGATGAAAAAGGAAGAAAAAAATGACACATTCCTAAAAAAAATAACGAAAAGAGTTTACGTTTACGTAAATACTGACAACGAATTGTTATTAAAAGCAGCTTTCTGGATTCAAAATTGATTAAATAAATTATACATAAATCAAATTAAAATCAGAATAAATTATTTTTAGCATTCACAAAAATTGAACCATAATTTATGAACAAAGAGGAACATTCTTCAAAACACAAAAATTTATGAAACATCGTACCTTTGTGTGTGTGAGTTATAGTTTAATTTAAATAATTTACTTCCTAATTAATTTTAAAGAAAGAATTTTTTAATTTTTTGTAATAACCTTTTCATTGTAATAGATTGCTCTTAAGGTTACAACATGTTGCATAGTATAAAGCATAATATAAATTCCCTTTTGCTACTGTAATAGTTAGTGTTTATATTTGGAAATCTCGATATTCAATAATCACAGTTTTGCTGCAATTAGAACAAATGTTTTTTTGCGGTTTTTGATAATACTGATTTTTGTGTTACCGTTGTTTTGTAATGCTATTTTAATATATTAATTTACTTTAATATGTATACATATAAACATGTATATATATATGCAACCATAATTTTAAAAATATTTTCTTTTAGTGTGAAACATCAGAACAATTTATTCATCAAAAAATGAATATAAATTAATTAATATTCCAAAGAATATATCCTAATTGAATAACATTGTATGTATAATTCAAGAAGCTTAAAATCCTTTTATGTAGTCATCTTAACAACTCTCTTAAATAGAATAATTAAATTCTTTAATAGTTACAATTCCCTTTAGATCTGAAACCTTATGCTTTTGAAAGTAGTTGAATAACAATGAGAAGCAATTAAGTCTTCTTTGTTAAGAAATATTTCGTCTTCACTTAGTTTTGAATATATAAACTAAAATGTGTGTTGAATAAATACCATTGGAAGAACTAAGAACGAATATAATGGGTTTAGAATTCATTGAGAAATTTATTTCAATCTTAGCAATCAGGCTTGCTATGTTTTAACAATATTCTATTTTATTAAACTTTATATTAACATATTAAAATAGTATATATCAGGTCTAAACTTGATGACAAATGACATTTTCTATAAAAAGAAACTCATTATATATATTTAATAAAAATTAAATAGTTCATAATTATATTATCAATATTATCATATAATTACATATAAATCTAATTAGTATCAAACGCTGTTCTCCTCATATACTTTCGAAGTAAGTTGTAATTGCTAAGATTTTTTCCAGAAAAGAAATCTTGAAATATCATTGGCCAATATCTGTGGGAGAAGCATTCAGCTACTTAGTAATTTATATACTCACTAAAGAGTTTTTAATTTCTCTTAAATTTAAAAATCTTAACGGCAATTATTTAAATATAAAATAATTGCAGTTTCTTAATATACTTACTAGGATTATTTTAAAGAAAGAATTAAAATTTTTAATTCAATCAATTTTATTTATTGACGTTACAGTAAAAGGGTGTGGAATGATTAGTAACTAAAATGGAATAAAAATTAATCCAAACTACCATTATTTATAATCTTTGTCCAAATCATACTGATTTTGTTTCTGTAATCCAACTTGCCTTTTTAAAATTCCATAGTATTGAATTTTAATTATATATCATATAAACTCAAATAATCAATTTTTTATAAGTTTCATGTAATCTTTATTCCTTATCTAAAATACTTGGTTGTTAAATTTGAAATTATTAAATATTGCAAATCTTTCTGGAAAAGAATAGTGTACTATTTATGAGATGTTTTATCACGGTCTATTTATGCAACGTTATTATGAATATTTTGAAAAAATTCTTAAATTAGCAAAAAGCAACTAATTGATAAAAGAAAAATTATGTATAAAAATTCTTAAAAGAACAATTTGTTTAATATAATTATTTTATATGTTTGATTATTCTTAAAAATGCATTATTTATTATATTTTAACAGTTATATATTAAATTGATAATTTTGTTTATTAATATGAAAATTGTAACTGTCAAAATTTTATTAAATAATATCGGAAACAAATATTGGCATGTTCAATTTTTATGTATTTGTTACAAATATTAGAAACAGTCTAATCTATACAAATATTAATCAGTAGTTGCTAGTTTATACTAATTCTCAAGATGTTTGGCCTCATAGGTGAAGCTACTCAGAAATAATATTTATTTGAAGTGATAAATGAGTGAAAATATCTAATTGAAATATGTAAATTAAATTAGATTTGGAGTTACCTTATAAACTATTGCATGAAATGCACGAAAAACTTGTGATTGTTTTAAACAGAATCTAAAACTGAGCAAAACCAACAGACGCTAAACACTTTATCAGATAGGTGAATGAGATTATAACGGAAGAAAATAAACTGTCTTCCATTATTTTTCCATTATTATTTATATTAAGTTCTTCTTATAATTCATGATGATACTTTTTTTGCATTTAAGACTTGAAAATATGTTTAATTATTGTAAATATTTTGATAATTTATAATAAAAGCTAAACGTATGAAAAAATGATTGAAAATAAAACATTTAATATTCATTTTGCTTTATTACCTTAAGAAATAATTATTTATTTCAATCATTGATTTAAAATAATTTGTGTAACGTCAAAAACTATTTTTGTGCCAAACCGCAAGAATATTTTTTGCCTTCAAATGTTGAAGTTTAATGCAAAGAAGGTCTTTATATATTTAATGAAAATTAACACACATGCATACATAAACACCTAAAATATTTTGAACATTTCAAGGAAATATTCATCATTTTATTAAAACACATATAATATATTTTAGACAATCAATTCTCATTATAAGTTTTTGATAATCTTAAAACTGAAACAAAACTCATTATGAGTGAAACGTCAAGTTTATAGTTATATGTCATTACAAAACTTTACTGTCAATACACTTTATAATTAAACGTCACCTTGGATCCGTTAATCCATGTCGTATGCCATATAAGCACTGATGTATAGTTGATTCTGACTGAGGATTTTCTATTTCAATTCACCACTGAGACAAGCTTAGGTTGCTAAAAATATATTGAATGACTTTAAATTACCATAGGGCATTAACAAAATGATATAAAATTCTTTCACATATTTTATAGTTTGTAATTGCTTTAGAACAGGCTTTGAAAACTTTGAAAACTTTAAATCCTTATATTATAGTATTTGAAATATACCATACATTTAATTTTAAGCATGTTTTCTAAATATAAATCTAAAAATGCTTCTAGGGAATAGATGTCAGTGTTTATCTTCTCAAGAATTTGCAAAGCTCAATGCAAAGCAAAAAATATACATTTTGGTCAGTGATAGTTTTTCTTTTTACTCCATTTAAAAATCGAAAATGCTACAAGTAGTTTACTCCTCAACATTTTTAGCAGCTTATAGTTTAGTTTTTAATTAATGTTTATAGAATGTAAATAAATGTGTGCAAAAATTAAATGATAAGGGCACGACTACTGATATATAACGATAAACCATTATTTTTAAATTGATGAATTCCAGAACAATAATATCGAGTAATGCATTGGCAGCTTTATTCATTATAAACGTAAAATGTATCAAATTGACTATAAAATGTTTTTGTTTTTAGTCACATTACTTGAGCTATGCAATATGCTATTGCGAATAATATGTGATTATTTCTAAAATATGTTTAAAATGAATAATAAAAGGAAAGGAATCTTAATTCTATAAAACACGGTGAAGTTATGACCATGACTATCTGCATAAGCAGCTGTCTCTCCAGATTTAACTGTAGTAAGGTCATAAGTTTCAAGAAATCTGCGACCTCCATAAATCAAAAGAGTTGTCGGACTTCTACCAAGCCAAAATAAAAAAACCTTATTTTGGGCTATTAGATAAATCAATTTGAAATGAAGATATTTTAATAAATCATTTCCTAATTTAACATATATGATTTAAATATATGAAATTTATATAAAATGACATGAATAAGGCTATTACTGTCACAAAATGATCAAAATTCCATAGCGGCAAACTCAAAGCTCTTAAAATACCACAAAAAATCTAACGAAGTATTTTTCTCTTTCTGTCTTAAAAAAATTGCTATAATACACCAAGCTTTACATTTTAGAAAATTATATAAAAAAACATTTGTTCTTTTTTTTGTGCAGATTATCATACGTTATTTAACTGTCTTATTATACAGCTATAGTATCGATATTTTAATTTATAAATTCAAATTAATAAGAGAAGTATTCCAGATATTTTTCAAATTACTTTGATACATAATAAAAATGTCATTAATTTTCATTACGTTCAAAAATAACAAGTGATATTGGTGGAAAAATAGTAAATTTACTACACACAAATCTGTGATACATAATTTTGAACTACCTTGAAGAGTAAAGTTTGCAATTAAAGTCAATTTTAATTTTAAAATTATTATACTAAAACTGTATCTACAGCGTAAAACGTTGTTTAATAAAATGCATTGTTTACACACGTTGTAATGTCATTTTTAATGTTATTCTTTAAAAGCTGGTTTCTCTGAAACTTCGCAGTTAATTGCGTTACCTATAGGCTAATAGAATAAATTTACCTAGCAAAGGACATTGTTTTTAACATTAAAAACATTAGAGATGATAAAAAAAAACAACAATATTAATTTATTAGGATTAAAAAGAAGATTATTTAAGAGAACTAACACTATATACACTGAATTTAGCAACATAAAATTTCCATGAAAATTATACATTTATATTTTGTCAAATTTTCTCTTATTTAAAATGATTTCACTTGGTAGTTATTTTTCTCTTATTTTCATTTTGGTTCATGTTATTTTTGTCTCGATGTATGTTAAAAAAATAAAATACGAAGACCATAATTTCTCATTTTTAAAAAAGATTTTAATCAAAAATTTAAATTTTGTGGATGGAAATTATGAAATTAATTGAATAAATAGAGAATTATATTAATGATATAAAATATATGCCGTTATATTTTTTTTCACAGTTAAGAGAAATAATTATGTCACAAACTTTCTCCATGTGTCTCTAAGATTTCATACAACTCACTTAGGATTAACGATCTGAGCAGAATGTGGGCGTACTTCACTATGCACAGGTTGACCTTTGGATATTTTTAGATATTTCCTATATTAGCTTTTATAAGAGCGTGAAAAGATTATAAAGACAGCACTACCTTAATCTTGAGATTAGAAGACAATTTTGCAATATGAAGAATAAAACCGTTACTAATCATTTATAGTTCATTAGTTTAAGCAAAACTTAAATATATAGATTGAAAAAAGATGAATATATATATATATATATATATATATATATATATATATATATATATATATATATATATATATATATATAAAATTCTGTATCCAATAATTTCACTTTTTGTAAGCACATGAAATATCATCATGTTTCATTTCGATATCCACTTTCTAGTAACGTATAAAAGAAAATTTTCTTGTGACTAATTATATTTACATAACACAAAAGATCATTGATCTTAGAAAATACCTTAAGGATTATTAGCGAATAATTTTAAATACTTTTAAGTAAAGTCAACGACTAGCCTCTTTCCATTCAATTTTCCAAATCACATGTGATTCAAATATTAGGCAAATAATTAACTCATATCCATAGAAATTGTAATTGTTGCAATTTTCTACTGAATCAAGAATCAGTCAAACTATTGTTCAGCAACCAAATGGTACATCTTTCTCAAATCCCAATGCAATACTTTACACATAACCATTTTGCCATATCACAATGGAAACATAACCATTCTTGTGCCACAAAATGAGTGGGAAGTTTGATCTCCATGATCATGGTCTACTTTATTACATGCATGAACTCTTTTGGATTGAATACAACGCGGATATAGAATGATATAGAATTAATAATCTTAGCGGTAAGAGCTTCTTCATGATATAATGGTAAAACAGTCCTCTTTAGGGAAGAGAACATCTTAGTTTTAATTTCAACTACTCTTGAAAAACTGAAGATGTATTTTGCTCATTTACAAGCAAGTTTGTTATGGTGACTATTTGTGAGTTTTCCAGTTTTTCTGCATTGTTACTCCATATTACGACCCAGCATCTATGAAAAGTTCTGCCAGAAAATTCGTTAGATATATATTAAAATTTTTTTGCAAAATCTTAAACCATTAGGCTGTTTACTGAATTATTATTACACTATTAAAGCTTAAGAGTCAATCCTGTCAATTTTAAGATACGTTACTAATTACGAAGCTTTGTGGCTAAGCATGTTCCAGAATTTATTACATGCTATATACTACAGGGATGGCCAAGACGTCGACCGCGGTCGACTGGTCGACCGCGAAGACATTTTAGGTAGACCGCGTGACTATCCCGATAGTTATCTGGGATATTAATTTAATTTATGACTTATATCATAGAATTAATGAATTATTTAAAATAAAACTTTACTACAGTTTTGGTTTAAAACCTAAAACAAACTGTGCAAAGTAAAGCACTGAATTTTTCGTTTTACAGTGGAATTGAATCCAAACAATTTGACAAAGTGGGATGCTTAGATTATATCTAGTAGCCGGAGCATGATACCGACGCGCCTTGTCGGCTAGTCTACTCATCACTTCTGGCCGTTTAGTTTTACTTCGAAATTAATCGTCTTACGTGGCAGGTCGCTCGCTTCCTACCACACTGATACGAATTTGTTTCAAAACTGTTGAATATTCAATCTGTTGATTTGTTTTTCAACAACCTGTCCAAAAAAACTCAGCCAGGCACCAGTGCTAAGAGAAGTAAAACATACCATTGTCACAATGAGTGGGAAGATTATTTATTTTTTGTTATGCTGAAGGAGAAATGTGTTTGTCTCATATGTAACTCAAGTGTGGCATTACCAAAAAAAGCAAACGTCGAAAAACATTTTAAAACCATGCATTTAAAATATGCTACAGACTTTCCAATCGGCAGTGAACTTCGAAAAGTTAAAGTGCATGAATTAAAGTCGAAGTTACATTTACAGAGCAATCGGTATTTACGAAACCAGGCACCAAAGCTAAAGCAGTAACATTGGCGTCGTTCAAAATTACAGAAGTTTTGATAAAGCAAAAAAACCATTCGAATATGGAGAATTGATAAAAGAAGCTTTCATTAAAGCGGGAGAAGTGTTTTTCCACGATTTTAAAAACAAATGTGATATAATATCATCAATAAATAATATTTCTTTGTCGCGTAACACTGTGATGCGACGGACTGAAGCTATGAATAATAATTTGGAAAATTTATGAAATGACAATGTAAAAGCATGTAAGTTCCTATCACTTCAATTTGATGAATCCACAGATATTAGTGACATTGAACAGTTATGCCTTTTTGTGAGAATGGTTTTCGAAGATATGACTTTAAAAGAAGAATTAACTATAATTGTATTGAAAAGGACAAACGAGGAGACAAGATATCTACAATTCATTTAAAAACTTGCCGCCCAACCTGTCTAGTGGTTAGCGTACCTCAATACAGATGGGTGGGACCTGGGTTCAAATCCTGGCTCGGGCATGGATGTACTTTCTCTCTTTCTTGTCTTTGTCCTTTTTGTGTGTGTGTGTGAATGGTTGCCTACCCTGTAAACGGGTACCTAGAAAATTTGTGAACTGAGGAAGTCGGACTCCACACCAAATATGGTTCAGTTGGAAAAGTGGAGCAGCACACCCCAAATTGCCATCCTGGCTGGCACACGACAACAACAATAACAACATTTAAAAACTTTATTGATAAGACAGGATTTACAATATATAAATCGGTCTCTATTACAACAGATGGAGTTCCAGCAATGGTCGGAAATCGAACTGGTTTTGTTGCCTTATGCAATGATGATGAGGAAATTCCCAGTTTTACCAGCTATCATTGCATTATACATCAACAGGTATTGTGTTCAAAAACACTAAAGTCTAATGATATAATGCAAATTGTTTTTAAAACCGTCAATTTAATTCATTCAAGAAGTTTTCAGAGACTACAATTTCGGGCGCTTTTGGAAGAAACTGAATCAGTGTACGAAGATCTCTTATTGCACACAGACGTGAGGTAGTTTATCCATAGTCCTTTCTAAAAACATTTTGTACTCTGTTATGAGAAATAAGAAATTTTCAACAAATGAAAGGTGAGCACATTACTGAATGGGAAGATGGGAAATGATTCATGAAACTAACTTTTCTCTGCGATATCACTGCAAAACTTAACGACTTAAACCTAAATCTACAAGGAAAGAATAAATGTTTCACAGACATGATGAGTGCGATTAAAACTTTCAAAGAAACGATAAAAAGGTATGCGTCTCAATTAAGAAAACATGAATTGAGAAACTTCAAAAACATGGAGGAAAAGTGCATCCATAATCCAAATCGAGGCTTCGAAGATTTCGCTGAACACTTAGATGTTTTGTTTGAAGAATTTGAAAGAAGATTCACACTGACTTATTTAGGTTGGAAGAAATACTCAAATTTTATGATATTTCTATTTAATGAAAATGTCAACATTGCTGGAGTATCTGAAAAATATAGGACAGTTAATAGATACCACTTCAGTCACGGTCGAGGAAGAAATTATTAAATAAAGATGCGATACATTTCTTAAATCCAGAGCATCTAGCGATACTGTATTTTGGAAATTAATTTCTGAGGAAACGTTTCCAAATATTTACAAATTGATTTTGTATTTGAAATCATACTTTGGATCGACGTATCTTTGCGAATCTGCTTTTTCAAACAGGAACGCTATAAAAACTAAACATCCGTCGCGGTTAACATATAATTTCGTGATTACGCATTGCAATAAGCTCGTATCAGCCACAATAAGATAAACTTGTCGCAGATATTCAGTGTCAAATTTCATCTAAATAAATTTAATTGGATGGTCAATTATTATGTTTACGAATTTATTGATTATTTTCGTCAATAAATTTTTATTTTGTAAATACTAAGTTTTTTCTTTTTTTTTTTAATAGAAAAATTAAGATATACCATTCTTTCTGTTACCGAAAATAAATATATAAACATATGCGTTATTTCTGCCATTGGTAGACCGCCTTCGATTTTTTAAATGTGGAGTAGACCGCAGATCCCAAAAGTTTGGCCATCCCTGCTATATACAGTAAACCATACTATAGGTCATTTGTAGTGAAAATGAGGGGAAACGTTTTATGTAATATAATATTTTTTAGGTAAGTAAACCATTAAAATTCATTTAGACTAAAAAGAATTACTACATAGTAAGTATTAATTATCATATTACTTTGAACTTTGATAGAACTTGACAGTTAAATTTCTTTCAGCAATAATGTTTCAATAAATTTAATACAATACATTTAAACTTATGATAATATTTCAACTAAATGTTTGCATTCAAACATCCATGAAAACTGCCTATTAGTTAAACAAAAAATTTAATTCTAATGTAATAATGGCTACTATTGTTTGCAAGGTTTCTTTATTCCGCAATGAATAATAATCATGTGCTTAAGGCCTTCTTTGTAGAGACATCTTCGTAGGTTTTTTTCTTTCATTTGCTTTTTTATTTTAAAAGATTCTGCAAATATCAAACATTGAATACAGAAAAAACAAAAGTTAACTTTAATTTTCTTAAATAAAATAAATTTAATTGACTTTCTTATATATATTCAAATAGAGATATTCATTTTACCAAAATTATTTTTTTTATTTGCCTATTTTTTAATTCCTTAAGTTAAACGTTTTGCGGAATTTTCTTTTCTTTCACAAAAATTAATTTTTTTAGAATATTAAATGGAAAAGTCTAAAAAATAAATCATGCAAAATTAACTTGATTATGTTTTTCTCAACTTTTCTTATTTATATTCAAAAGATTGGTGTGTTTAAAAAATAGAGACATTATAAAGTTTAATTAATATGAAAAAGGAATAGCGGCGTGTTTAAACAAACTTCTTCTTATAAATAATTATTTAAGGATTAAAAATGTTAATATATTCAATTTAAAGTGTATTTCAGACATTTTTTTGCTATTTAAATAAACCCAAGTAATCATGTATCAAGATTTTCAAAATCGAAATTTTAAGTATAATTAATCAAAAGAAATACGTTTTATTGAATAAAAAAGTTCTATGAAAATAACAATACAAGAAAAATGAAACTAAATTAACAAAACAAAGCTTAATGAAATTTCACTTGCTAATCAAAAGTATAATATTTTTAATAAATAAAGAAAAATGCTCAGAAATGAAAATGAATTAGAAAAATGTTTTTGGAACTATTTTTACATTATGAACTAAATTTTTGATGTGTTGGTTATTCATTATGAAAAAACATTTTCTTAATGAAACAATTATTCAAAGCATTAAATTTATAGATGCAATAATAAAAAATAAATCGTTTGTTATTTATATATATTTATGCTCTTTATTCGTTTTTATGTTAATTTGATTCATTTCTTAATATAAATTAGTTAAACTAAAAGAAATATTTTATTGATGCCCGAGCAGAATTTAGTTTCAAAAAGTATTTCATGGTATAAATATAGTTTTAATAATTTAAATAAGAAAAATACTATGAAATTATGATTAGAATTTATATTAAATATAATAAATTCTAAATTTCATTCATTAAAAATCAATTATGTAATGTAATTTTGCAATAAATTAACAAATGAGCTCTTAAGATTCTTATAAAGATTTCACTCTTAAACAGTTTTAAAATTATAATAAATTAATTTTAGACTCTAGCCAGTACTTCAGCATCAAAAACAATTTTATGAAGACAAATATTAATCTAGTTTTAAAATTTTTCAACAAACAACTCGATAATAAATTTAAACACGTAAAACAGTTATAATAAATATAACATAAAATTCAAAAGTGTCCACTTAATTTTTTATATTTTTTATTTAATATAATTACACAAATAATTTTATTTACTAATTACCAGTAATATTATTCTGAAAAATATTTTTATATAAACACAGATTAATAATTTAAATGGGATAAGTAATTTGAATGTTATAATCTAAATAATTTGTATACTAATGCACATGTTAGTTAAATATCATAATTATACATATTTTTTTTATTTACATTATTCTTATTCACAGCTTCTCTAAATAGGAATAATCATTTTTTTGGTTTCTTGTATCAAGAGAAAAATATTTTGCTTACAATTATTTTATTTTATAAATAGATATAGTAATTTTTCCTAAAAATTGCTCGCGCGATATATACTAGCTATGTCCTTCTATGAAATTAATATCAACATTTGCAAATCTAATTTAATATTTGATTAATTAAGGTTTTCAGTTCCAATTATAAAATGATTGAAAACATTTAATAACTGTATACATCACTACCGAATTCTCTATAATTTGTTAAAATGTGTATCAATTATATTAATATAATAGAACAATCATCAATACTTAATTGTAGAAATAGGATTTCTTATTTATTATTCATTGTATTATTAAACACGTAATTGAGTTACAATAATTAATCGGTTAAAATATGCAAATTAACTGCTGAAACACAGAAGAAATTAAAAATTGTTTATGATACTCTCAAATTTGCAAAATGTCTTAAAGAAGTATTTGTACTTATCTCACAAAATTAACAATATTAAGAAAAATAACATGTTTAATGTTTTCAACCTACTTGAAAACAATGAATATATAGTTGCTTTTGGGTGTTTTTGCATGTGTTTAAATTTTTATAATTAGAATAGAACATTTTGTTTAGCTAATAGAGAAAAGTGTTTAGAATTACAATTAACATTGGCTTCAATCTTTTCAAAGAAGTGAATAAAGTAAAATATTGTTCATTGGCTTGTATGATCTGATGCAATTTATGTTAATCATTTTTGACAAATTAAATATTACGATTAAACTTACTTTCAAACTACAGGAAAAGAAAAATGCAATTTTTTTTTGTTTGTTTAAAGAGATTTATAAAAAGTAATCATGAGACATTCAAATTTTGACCCTAAAACCAAAAAAATTCTTTCTTTTAAAATATTTCAGGAAAACGGTAAATTAAGAAATATTTGCTTAATTTATTTTAAAAAATGATTAAATGACGTAATATGTTTCATCAAAGAGTGTAGTAACGAGAAAAAATTAATTGCAGACATTGTAAAACTTTAATAAAAATCGTTATAAGCGTTTTATATTAATATTTAAATAAGTTTAAAAAATAAGAGAATTTCAATTCAAAGCTTAACAATAAAAGAAATGAAAAATGTATAAAAGAAGTTATACAAGAATATATTTGCACTAATTATGTTTTATTTTTAAAAACTCAATTTATTTCAAAAGTTTGTTCATGTTTCTGAAATTGTATAATTAAATGTTGCGTACGTTGTTGCATTAATTCCATTATTATCTGAAACACTCACTTTTTTATGAAATTATTTTTCAAATACCTTTTTGAAACTATAAATTGTTATTTCAGTTTTAAAAAAATTATTCTAATATGCATACATCTCTGCAATAATATTGTAGAAAGTCTCGCTTATATTAAAAAATAATTGAGATGTTTCAGTTTTTATATGCACTAGTAATTACAAATTAATCTCTTAAATTTGTAATTATCTTATGATTATGAAATACTTCATTTCACACAGAGAAATAAGTGTCTGAAATTCCTACACTTATTTACATGTGTTGGTTATTATTAAATTAATGCAAATATTCTAAATTTAATTTCTTTACTAGAGTGTTATAGGATTGCTTTTGGCATGCAATATATCTTACATTTGCTTAGGAATCAAATTATGCAATTGCTGAGCATTTGTTTCAAGTGATCCTTTCTTTGACGGTTAAGATTGGGACAGCAAATTATAATGTCATGCTTTTCTTACCTGTGCATAATAACCTCATGCTTCATAAATGAAAAGATACAATCATACCCTTGTCCTCTAAATTTGCTCCCATTACGTTTTCAGGGAAAATGTGAATAATGATTCATCTGACTTCGTTATTGTTTTTCAATTTTCATTCGAAGATGTTTTATTATTGTAACACCATTGCATTTAACATTAACATATATGACAAGAAGTGTGGGAATTGATGCTCTGCCTTAAATATTTTGTTTGGGAAAATTCCTATAAATAAGTATTGGAACAGTGGAACATAGAAACTAATTGAGCCTTTAGTTTATTTTGGTTGCAGTTATGTTTCTTTTCAGACTTCATATTTTACTACAATACCCATAGCTCTCTTTTACTCAGATTCTCTTTTCGTTTATTATTTTGCTTTGCCAAGCTTATCATGTTTTTAGACTCTGTGCATCAAACTGGACCTAAAGCTGGAATCTTTCAATCACAGTTACTCCAAATTGTTGGGATTCTAAAATTTGATCTTTAAATATCTGTGAGGCCAAATATATTTTAATTTTTATTAAAAAACCAAGAAATCCAATTCCAACTTTAAACATTCAACTTTTCACTAAAACTACCTCATATGATATGTATATAATAAATTTTTAAAAAATAGCTAGAAACTATACTATGATGCTTATGAAGGGCATTTTTAAATGTCTTTTTCATTGACAGTTTTATTAACAAATATTTCTATAACTTTAATAACCATATGTATATGTGATATGAATGTATGTATGTAAATATATACACACATACATTAACCAATTATAAACTCAAGATCAGTATTTTATTGCTCTACCTTTTGCATGGATAACAGTTCTTATTTATTCGGGCATCGAGTCCACAGGCTTCTGTTCTGAATTTATATCCAGAGAACACTACGGATTGACTATGTAGTTTTTTAGATCTTGTAAAATAAATATAAGAAGAACAAACGTGTAGTCTATTGTATCATTCTACTGTATCCCACAAATTTTCTATGCAATTATTTTCAGGCCTCTAAGGTGGCCAGGAAATGTGTTGAACATTAACTGATGTTCAGCGAACTAATTTAAAACATTTCTCATTATCGTACATGAAATGTGTGTCACCAAAATAGTAAACACAACATTTCAAGTTGTGTGTGTTCTTAATGTATCAGTATACCTATGTTTCTCATGGCTGCGTTTTTAACCTCAAGAAATGCAGGCCACCATCTCTATTCCAGTATAACATCTCCCATTTCATGATACACCCACCAGACTATTACACAGTGCGAGTAGAACAGAATAAACTGATAGCTTCGTGAGGGTTTTGCAAAATTTGAAATTCAGTGTAAAATAAAATGTAGCTAATTCGCCTGACCGCATTGCATGTTTTAAATCTTCAAATGTCTCCAGTTCAAGTTCTGTCTTCCTATAGAATCTTTCTTAGATCATATGGCATCTTGAACTCACATAAAAAATCAGAAGCACTCACTCCAACAAATATGTATATTGAAAAATGAAACACAACTTTTTTCTTTGCAGCCAGGATTTTAAATTTTTTGAGACCCACAGTTAGCCATTAGACCATTTTTGAAGGAAATAAGTATGGTGCCTACAATGGATATATGTATTACATCCATTTTTTATTATTAAAGGTAACTCCATTCAAAATTACAATCTGCAATTTTAAAGAAACTGATCTTAATGTATATAATTTAAGACTTTCAATAAATATGACTTTGTATAATAATACATATACTAACTGTTTTTCTAAATCAGCTTTTGCAAATGCATCCTTTCTGGTGTTCCACTTGATCTGATAATGATTCTAATTAATGTGAGTGAATCTGATTCAATGATGGTAATAATGCATATTTTTCCGTATCATTTGATTTTAATTGATGTAATGCTAAAACAAAAGCCCCCACTATTTTTAAATTTACGGATTGATGAATAGTCGATAAACATGAATTTTTTTTCAGAAAATATTTTAAACTTTATTGCAGATGAAGGAAATAAGTATGGTTCGCATACATAGGTTATATAGGAATAATTTCATATATATAGAAGAAATGTCATATTATTACAGCATACGTTCTTGTGCATGCACAGAATATTTTTATTTTTAGTTGTTATGAAAAGAAATTCATTTATAGTCAGTTGATTGTGGTATTGAACTATACAATTTAATATTAATAAGAGTTTGAGATTCTCAGTGACGTATAAATTGAAGCATTTAGTAGTTAACTATGAATAAGTTGATAAGCTGGCACCTGCGGTCAACTGTTTCCGCATTACATAATACCTTGGAAAAAGAACATTAGTGTCCTTGTATTTTTAACAATTATAATACCTAATAACATGTCTATCTTTGGTTTAATCTATTCTAATCAAAATTGTTAGTTTTGAGAACGATATTTAATTGATTTAAGTGTCAAACTATCAATGAAAAATTAAATGATTCTCAAAGTTATTTATGGATGACATTATGACATTTGAGGGCTATTGTTTATGAAAATATTCCAGGAACAACCTTGTACTCTTTTGAACTCACAACAAGAGCATGTGAGTAAAAAAGAATAGCTATAAAACTTAAAATGAGAATATTTTCAACCATAAAATGAGATACGTTGCATATTTAGGAAGGTTACTTTACAGTTGTCAATATTTACTAAGCAGTTTTAATTTCTGTACAAAATTAAAATAAACAAGATTTTTGACGTTTTTAATTGTAATTTAATATCTTTTATACGAAGTTTGAAACACTAAAGATTAGAATGTTTTAGTTTTACACAAATGTTTTTTTTCAGATAAGAATTTCATATAAATATTTTCTGGGACTAATATGAGTACATTTTTCAATGTATTCTTTGAATGAACAATATTCAAGGTTCCAGTCATCGAAAAATGAACAGAACTTTACAATTTATCCTATAACAAAACAATTTTATAAACAATTAATTTTGTTGACATACAGATTACTTTATAACAATATTCAGGGTTCCAGTCATTTAATAATGAACACAAAATGAAGTTGATTGCTTATCGATAAATATAATATTTATGATAAACCTCTTTACATTTTTGTAAAGAATACGGCAGACCCTCCGTGGCAAATCACCCTAAAAAAATAATTATTCGTTATAGGGAAATCTTCAACACGTGCATGAAAATGATCCTCTCTTTCTATCAGTGGGGGTAGGAAATGTCTTCTTTTCGTGCCATTGTAGAAGCAGTTTCTTGAAAAGGTGGCATCAAACTCAAAAGGTCTTTTTAAAATGAAATATAAAGTGCTTTATCGTTTAAAATAGAACACACTTAAATAAAATAAATAATGCTTGATTAAATATTTATAAAATGTTTTTTTTTTCTTTTCAAGCATGAAAAAAGAGATTATATTCATAAAAATGTTATTTAATTATAGAACCAAATAAAGTTAAGTATTGTACCCTAATACAAGAAAAACATAATACTGTGCTATAGTTAGCTTAATGATAAACATTTTCTTAAAAAATAGATTCATTTAAGCACATTTGTAGTAATTATAAATAATACCAATTTATTTTAAAATTTTATGTTAATAATTTTCTATTCAAATAATTACATTAAATGTATTTTTGCAACAGCTAATTACAGCTTTCAGAAACCAAAAGCATTTTAATTTATCAAGAGACTTAAGAAAATTTTCAATATTCTTTTTGAACTATATACACAGCAACACATTACAAGACATTTTTCTATTAAAATAAAAATCTCTTTTCTTATGCCGATAAATAAACATATAATTAACACAATATATATAATATAATAAACATCTTCGAAACTTCTCAAAATATTAAAGAGCCTAATTTAATTACTTATTAAGTGCCTTTTTACTTTTATATTAATTATTTTATTTGCATCACCGGTTATGGATTCATTATTGCAATTAATAAGCTAATAATGTTATTATAAATTAAAAATATTCTGAAAATTCTTCCAAAAAATGATTAATTATAAAAAATGAACTCTTAAATTGAAGTTTAATTATGGACTCGAAGAAGTTAAATTATGAGAAAACAATTTTATAAGATTACACTGAAAACTAATTTAATTACAAAAGCGATTTTACAGGTACTGATGTTTATTTAATTAATGATGTTACGAAATTTTATTTATTTACTCTTATTAAATGATAAAAATTGGAATTTACTGTTTCAAATTTGGAAAACATTATATTTTATCATTTCTGCTTATTATAATATAACGTATTTATTGTTTTCTTTAATAATGTAGTATGTAACACTTCATACGTTACAGAAAATTACTTTAATTATTATTTTGTATAATTATTTTCCTATTATATTTTACAACCTAAAATAAATTTGATATATAATGATATTCTAATTCATTAAATTAATACATAATATTCTAATAGATATTTAAATTTTAATGATTTTATGGATACATATAATTCTAGGTGCACAATGCGGTTCATATCAAATTTTATGCAAAGTAATAAAAAACATTTTCATGATAATATAAAATTTAATTCAACACAACATTTACCAATTTTTCTGTAATCCAATGGATTAATAATGTATTACTCTCTTTTTATCTAGGAAATCTGAATATTTCATAGAAAAATCTTTTTAATAGTAAATAGATAATGTAGATACTTAATTTTATGTGTTATATTTTTTCACAGAAAAAATCCTCTTTTAATTTATAAGAAGATTATCAAAATTAAAATTGGAGAAAACTTTTATCCCGCTTTTACATGAAAAACTACCGCATTCCATGTAAAAATAATACTAAATTTTAAAACATATATATAAGTTCAATTTTTGAAATAAATATAGTTCTTAATAGCTACGTTTTGAGGTAGATTATCGTGATAAATAAGTTTCAAAGTATCTGTTATGTATAAAAAAATAAAAAAGACATCTGTACGGAACTAACAGTTAGGGATAAAAAAATTAAATAATAAGTATTTTTGTGTATATTAAAATTCCTGTGTCGCCTCATTGAAAAGTACCACACTAGGGTTAAATTTTGAAAGATTTATTGTGTCTCAAAACCATGGAAGATATTTAAAAAATTTAATTTGAAAACTAAAGAATTCTCTCAATAAATATGTTTTAATTGTAAAAGATAAATTAGTTTTTGATAGTTATGATTATTTAAAATAAATGGAATAATTTTAGACAGTTCAGAAAATAAATATTAAAAATATTGCTAATTAATTTTATTTAAACTTGTTCATAATATGCTGAATACAATATAATTTAAAATTTTACAAAGGCAACTGAACAAATAATTATTTTCAACGAGTAGAAAATTTTTGATATGAACAAACTAATAATGATAATTTATAATAGAAAATTGGTTTCAATTTTGTAGAGTGAATTAAATATGTCAGGTTGTTAACTGGTAAATGAATGAATGGTTATCGCTCTGACTCTATTTAATAATTCAATTCATGCGAATGCTTACGGTGATTTGTAATTAATTTTAAACTGTGGGTTTTCGGATGAACTAACTTTCATGTGTAAATAAAGTTTTGAAGGTTATGCCAAATTAACCAAATGTGTTTGATTGCATGCAACTAAATGTTTTCTAAAGAGAATTATATTTTCACATCGTATCTAAGGAAAATGATCTTAGGAATGGAAAATCATAGATTTAATCCCAGCGACACTTGAACCATAAGCAATAGATGTTACACTTCTGCTCAAAGCATAAACATTTTTTTTTCTTTTTTTTTAAGAGAGCTTGATTTTTTACGATTTGTATATATCACCCAATATCTCAGAAAAGATTTCCCGGAAAGCTATCCGCTTTTTAACACCATTTAGTTTTAAGAGGTACCAAACCAAATATTTGCTATCTTGGAAAAAATTCCTAACAGTTTCATTTTGTGTATGGAATATATTTTCTCTAAAATATGAAATTATCAAAAGTTGCAACAAATTAAGAGCAAAGTTTGAAAATTGATGTTTTTAAAGATAAAGGTAAAAAATATTTCAAAATAGTTTTCAAAAAGTGGTTACTTATCTTCGAATTCTTATATGATTATAGTTTTCTATGATAGATACCGCATGCTCTATTAAAACAATCATGAATAATATTCATATAACACTCAATCATACATTTTCACTCACTGAATCTGAAATAGTATTGCACAATTACAACAACGTTAAGTAATATAATATTTATTTTCATATATAGTGACAGTTATTTTTTTAAATACATCTTTCACCATCTCTCACATACTCTCACCCCATTTACTTAAAAAATATTTAATGACTGTTAAATTAATTGAGAATGAACTATTTCGTTTTTGTAACATTATTTTAATTTATCAAAATAATTTGAAATAAAGTCTTCATTTAGATTTCATAATAATGACAAAAGGAATTCACTTTTTTGTTTGAATTCCTTTAATGTGAAATGTTAGAATTTTCTGCAAATATAAATTTTGCCTACGCATGTAATTTATTAAGTACTAACTAAATGAAACGATGAAAAGTACTAAAATAATACCCTTCAAACCTCTAGCATTTTCTACATCAGCCCTAAATTTTACTCTAGCTGTCACATTTTTCTAATTAGCTGACAGATATTTACAAAAATGTACTAAAAATATCGTTTGAAGTCACTCAGAAATTAATTAAATATTTCACCTTAAATTCTTTGAAAATTCATCCTCTTTAGTGAACAAAGAATAAATTTAAAAAACTGTTTTCAAATTACTTGTTTGACATAATCAAAACCTATAAGCATTATTTTAATTTTATTTGATAGATTTTGGAGTAAATCTGAGAGGGAAAACTCATTGTTGAGTCATATTAACGATAATTTTTTCGTTATTTAAAGACTTTCTTAAAGTTGCTATTTTAAGCAATTATTTATTCCAGTATTTTTTTTTATATAAAAAAGTAAAAAAGAGAGATGTCTTCGCAAATAATTTAACTTGATTTAAACACAAAAATAAATCTTCAAGAAATTATTTTTAAAGTATTACATAAGCTTTAAAGGGAAAAAAACCAATTCAAGATTA
Source organism: Latrodectus geometricus (assembly GCA_026290005.1). Lineage (NCBI taxonomy): Eukaryota > Metazoa > Arthropoda > Arachnida > Araneae > Theridiidae > Latrodectus > Latrodectus geometricus. The sequence continues at coordinate 68,801 of JAPDSC010043501.1, forward strand.
TATCATGTAAAGGTATTTTAAAACATTAATTAAATTTGACATAGTTTAATGATGAAAAGAATTTTCTATGAGAAACTAAATTATAAGAAATTAAATTTCTTTTCGCATGAAATAAAATTGATTTTATATTTTATTAGTATTAAAATAAAGAACAAAATAAACTTCTTAAGTTTTGAGCAATAGAATATGAATGTATATAATACTGTAATGTACCTGAAATTAAATTAACTCATATTTATTAAAAATAAACTATCAAATGAATTATTTATTGGAGTACTTTAAATCAAAAAAGCATATTCATATTTTTATTTAAAAATAATTGCAGTGGTTTTATTTTTTATTACAAACATATTGTATAAAACTATAAAATTATTCTATTAAAAATGTTAATTTAACTCTGTTATTTCTTGCTTTACATTGATTTTTACTTCATCTTCAATGAAGCATACCGGAACTTAATTATAAGAATTTTATAGAGACCAAAATACTTAACCATTACTGTGAATATTTCTGTCTGGTATTTGACAGTTCAATTATAGCTGTGAAAAGTTCAAGGAAATCTTTCATGTAGTGATGTGGTATTTAATATTCAAACTTTTCAATAATGGAATTATTGAAAGATTATTGGTTTAGAATGTATGTATATATATTATTATTGGATAGAATGCCTGCTGAATTAAGTTATTTGGAAATGAATATTGCTCTTAGAAATACATTTTGCAAAATCAATCAATTTGTAGTCTAAAATATAATTATATTATGAAAGAGAATTTACTGTTGTTAACAGATTGTGAATATATTGCTTTGGATTGCTAACTTTGTATAATATTGTTTGTTAAATCCAAGTAAAACAGGAATTCTTTAAATAATTTTCATGAAACTAAAATGAGTTCTAATTAGACTAGAACCTACAATTTGAATTTCTAAACTAATAAAAATATCTAAAATTTAATTGAAATTCGAACCCTTAAAATGTGAAATAGAGACCAAAAAGCTGACCATTTTATTATCAGTTTAATTTTTTCTGTCTATAAATGCATTGTGGCTTTTTAAACATTCACTAATGTAGATAAAACAAATTGTTTAATTTCCTTTGTTTTGAGCATTTCATTTTGTATTTCATTGTACTACAAGCCACTTATCTATATACTCAACCCAAAAGATTAATGATCTGCTACTATGATTAAAAATTGATCCTTAAAATCATTTGAAAATATATCCATGGTTTTGAAAACCGTAAATTTAGAAAACATTATACCATTAACAATGAGCATCAGATGCTCATTATGCCTTATAAAAGATTTTAAAAAGCATTATCATAATGTTCTTTGACTGGATTATATTAGAATCAACTATTATTTGCTAAGAAAAATAATCAAACTTTAATTTTTACTTGAAAATTTCTTTACTGCCATATCTCTTTCTTAAAATTTGATAAAATGAAAAATAATTTATGAAGGAAATAGATTGCTTTATTTAGCGTAAAATCTATGAGTTTAAAACTATCTGAGTGGAAAACAGATCATAATTTCAATATCTATACCATCAAGATAATTGAATATCATCAAGATAATTGAATATCATCAAGATAATTGAATAATTTTTCAGAGACTTTGATGCATATAAATTTCGTATAGATAAAATTCAAAATAAATTTTAAAAAAATTTCAAAAAATGTATATTTTCTAGATTATATATTAATGTGTAAAATCATAAAAAGTTTTATTAAATATAACGATTATTCTGACTACGCAACTCGTATAATCCCCAGAACATCACAAAACTTTCTTCTGATATTACATATATCAAATTCTTCATTGATTTTTTAACTTTTTTATTGGAAAACAAAAATTAAAGCATTTTAATCAGTTATATTTGATTAATAATTTTATTTTACACACATGGTCATAAAATATATGTCATATTTTATAAAATGTAACATATAAGAGTTTGTTAATTCTTCATTACTTAAAAGTATGTTTTTAACAAAAAATGTTATAAATAATTTTAAACTAAAATAAATTAAAGTTATTGAAAAATGAAGAAACAGAAAATATTAACAATAAAAGCTTATTATTAAGCTTAAGTAAAATTTTAAGCGAAATGTATTATTAAACAATTAATTTTTTACATAATGTAAAGTAAAATTAATTTTAAATACTGTATTTTATTGTTTTCATTTTCTAATGTATAAATTTGCATTATAAAATAAAGTAAATGTTTTAGAAGAACTTTATATTTCTCTTTATCTTTCTGAAGGTATTAAAAATGAAATATAAGCATGTTAAGACTGTCTGTAAATTATTATTAAAAAATAAAATTTGTTTGATAAAACCGTGCATACTAAGTTGGTAAATAAATTGTTCTCATGACCAATAGATAAAGTATAGGTCAGGACTCACCCATTCCTGATCTAGGTAAGGATCTTTTATTGCTAGGACATATTTACATGAAACATTCGTATATTCTTATCTCTATAGCTTGTGCCATGTAAATTGATTACTAAGTTATCGTTAATCTGTTCATTTCATTTATCCTAGATTAGGTAAGTTCACAAAGTATAGGTAGGGGTTATGTATAAAAAATATGAGACTTGCCTACATTTAGTAATTTTAAATTGATATAAATGATCAAAAATTGATGTAATTAAACTAAATTTTGAATATCACTGATACTAAGTAAATAAAGGGAAAAAGTATCAAATTATTTTAAGAAAAACGTAGTTTTTCATAAGTTAATGTCCTTATTTTTAGCATTGTATTCAATAGATGTCTATTAAAAAACTTTTTAATGATCAACCCATAAAAAATATTAATATACAGGAAAAAATATTCAAGTGTTTCTTTGAGTCTACGCTTTTTTTCATCTTCAAATCCAAAGGCGGATCGAACATTTACTTTATAGAATTGTAATGACAAATGCTATATGCTTTAAAAAAATAATTTTTGATTAATCACATTTATATGACTATCGAAAGGATTTATCTGCATTTAACAAAAAGTTTAAATTGTTTTTATATCATATTAAAGGATGCAATATATAACTGTATCCAGAAAAATTAACTTGGTCTACAAAACTCAGCTCTGATGATTTTCGTAATTAATCAGTATTTTACTAACAGGGAAAATCAGATACATATGCAACTGTCGTTCAAGCGAGACATTTAAAAGTGATGGTACTCAAATACTCGTCTAATAATAATTAAGATTTTAATTTTTTATGTTTTTAACCTTAAAAAATTATTCAGAAGGTTGTTAATGGACCCATAAACACTGTTATCCTTTTTAAAAAAAGAGGTCGCATCATAAACCTCAGAGAGAAAACAGGATTTGTTGAACAGATATATCACCAGCTCATTGGTTAAAGCAAAATTTTAGTTTCTAGGATTTAATAAAAGGAAAATAATTGAGAACTATTTAGTTGCTTCAATAGTTCAAGACATTTTCTTGCTGCATTTCATTTTTATGTCAATTATGCTATCATCCATTCAACGTCATTTATGAATATCATTAGGGACATCATTTTTGAAGTCTTTAATAATCAAAATATAATATTTATATACAATTTAATGACTCTATCCTCAGATCTCGGTGCCCATTCTCCTAATCATTCAACATAGCAGAGTTATTTGGATTCATATAGGTCTTGAATTATAGATTTGTATGTCTAGTTGAAGGAATGTAACTTTCAGGAATGTATTTGTAAAAGCGAAAATTGAACAACGGTTAGATAACATTTCTAAGGAAATAAACTATTGTACTGACCTAGTTTGGCAGTGTTTTGAGAGATTTACTGAAACAACTAATCACACTCTAGTTATCCTTCACTATACTCTGACGATCTAGTTTGTTGAAAACATTTTGCAGCTGGCAATGCTGTTATTTGTAAATAAATCAATTCTTTACCATACACTAAATAATTCATAGAGTTTTTCGCAATATAATATCTTTCCATGGAAAACTTGATCATTAGGTCACACCTCCATTTGTTAGACATGCTAACTTTAGCCATTTCAGATAACTAACAATATTAAAGTAATCTTAAAATCAAGTTATAAATTGATAAATAATAAAATTTCAATTTATTTGCAGTATATTAAATAATAATATTTCCAGAAGCTAAGTAATTTCACGTCGTTTCCCGTAAAATTAGCTAAGGGAAGTATCGTTTGCCGTTTACAGCGTTTTCGTGAGAATTAATTTATCCCTCTCTGAGTTGCTGGAGCTCAGTGGGTTGGAGATATATCCATGTTAATCTGTGATTCCAAAAACCCTCTACTGGTATGGTGGGAATGGGGAGAGAAGGATACAATCTCAAGTAAGATATTGTCACCTGAATGTTCTTCAAAATCATGAATCTTGGTAATGGGTGAGATTCCCAACAGTTAACTTTAAGGTGAAGTCTGGGACTTGCCTGTACTACTCTGTCTATATGTAAATCTAGTAATGGTAAATTATTTATCATATTAATAATAAATGATATTCCTTTGATATATATCATTAAAAAATCTTAATTACCTACTTAAATAATTAGCATTTCTCACTTCTAAACTGAAATTCAGTGTAAATTTTAAAAGAGAAATTTTTAATATTGATTGTATATAAACATGATTTGTTAAAGGATTTTATGTAAGCAAAATTATACTCAATAAATAGATGTGGAACAGAATTTTATGAAATTTAACATCGTTAAAATATTACTCTTTACAAAAATTACATAAAAAAAATTTTTAAATCCCTTAAAATCTGACTACTAACGTTTTACATTATATTTATTTTTAATTTCAGTATGTTACATAAAAATTGAAAAAATTACATACTAATTATATCGGAACATCTTTAATTCTTATTATTTAAATAGAACATTTTTGTAAGTATAAACATAACAAATAAATAAATCATTTTAAGGCAAACATTAGTATTACTGTTTTTTCGGTTTCCTCTCAATCTTCCAGTCTTTTTTGTTTTACATTTATCACATATTTAAAGTAGCATGAATAAAATCCCTGATTCATTCTATTTCTCTGTCGTATTTGCATATTAAATTCACATCAGCACCAGACTTGCAATTAATGAATTCATATTCTACTTCAATTTAAATTTCAACAATATTTGACATTTTAGTGGGTAATTTATGCAGCCTTTTTCCATTTTTTCTCATAATAATTTAAACTGTATAACACCATTAAAATTCCTTGATTCTAATATTTATCCATGCCATTTATAAAGACGTCTGAATATGTTTATAAATCAAGTCCTTTTGGGAGTCTTGTAGTTCAGCTCAAGCTCTATGAATACCAACGCACTTTAAATTATCATACTTCTTATAATTTAGTGCAATGAATAATTCAAAAGTAGCGATTCACCATACTGAAATCATAACTTTATCAATTATTAATTTTTAAATGGAACCATTTCACCATGAGTTCATTTAAAACAATCCAACGTCCATTTTAACAGCTTTTTTACATTTTAGAGACAAATATAAAAATAATAAGCCATTAATAATAATTTGAAAGTTTAACAAACTTTGTAAGTTAAATTTTTCAATTTCACTGATTTATTTTATTTCTCTGTCGTTTATTTGATATTCATTTCAATTAAATAATTAAATCTGAAAAAAAATTCAAAATTTCTTCCAAAAAAATAAATCGAACTAGTAACAATTTTCAGCTGGATCAAAATTGAGTTAACTGCGGTATGGTCCTAAACGGCCCAAAAGATTACATTCTATCCATAATCAATTCCTGTACAAATCCTGTACAGTATATTATTTTTTAGTTTAAAAATTGAGAATATAGGCAAAAACATTTTTTGTCTTTACATGAAAGACATGATATTCTACGATTTTTTCATTTTGTATAGTTTGTTTCATGTGAATAAAAGTATATAAGAAAGTAGTTTATTGGTGTTCTTTCCAGTGACGCTTTTATATCGTTGTTGTCCAGTTATATATGAAGCTCCTATTCATTTCCTGGTTTCTTGATCATTTTCTGCCTTGCTGACCCAATAACACCAACATTCAGTATTAACAATAACAGCGATCAGCCAAAAATAACATGCTTCTTATTGAAGAAAAAAACGTCACTGTTTTTCTTAATAGTCTAGCTCTTTCAGAAATACATACAATCGTTTTTCATTTTATTTTGAAATACAAGCAAGGTATTTAGTTTCATCAGCTAAAAATAAATAAGTTTTTAATATGAAAAAAATTTTCATGTCATCGATTTTCCAAAAAATGAAGATTATTAATAACTAAAAACGTCAGCTAAATTCTATTTTTTTCTGTGAAACGTCACAGCAAAAGTTAACCGAAGTGTTGAAAAAAATTTAAGATGGCTATCCATAAAAAAACAAATGTATTTTATTTACATAAAAAATTCAAAAATAGTAGAGAATAAGTCAAAAATGACTAGTAATCCAAAACACTATCCACTTTTTTTAAAGATTTCTTAATCATTTTATAAAAAATTTATATTCTTTGATCATCATTTGACAATAAAATTATTTTGCACATTTTCACATCATTAGATTTGTTTCAAACAATTTTAAGTAAGAAGTTAGAGACACGTTACTTTTCGAGATGTTCCAAGAACTTTGAATTTGTTCCTAAAACAACATATTCAATTCAACCAAAATATTCTTTCCCAAGACAATTCTATTTTAAGAACACATTATTACCAGTGTTGAAACTAGGATTAATGTTTTCAAATCAGAAACAATTCTACAATTAAAAACATGAATAAGACAAGACCATCAAAGTCACTCAAGTATTAAGGTTGACTTTTATTTTTATATGTATATTGTGCTGCATTATGAATTCCAGAGACTGGCCAGTCAATCAATATCGATAAACATTTGAGAATTTTGTGATATTTATGGGACTATAAAATTCAGAAATTCTACTTAATGATATATATAATCAACTTTCTCATACAACTGTTATTATTGTTCAATTTTTGGAAAAATATTCAGCAAAAAAGTCCCAGTTATACTATATCATCCCAAGTATTTTTATGATGCTGTGTGACTTTTATTTATTACCGTGGTTAAAACTATCTCTTCATCATCATTATTTTGAGTCTTTTAATTCAATGAAAAATATTTTTTTAAAAATTGCTGAAGCATTTACACAAATGATTTTTAAGCATGTTCAATGAAATTCTTTAAGATAGAAGTTGAGCGTGTTAAAGGAGATAAAATACATTAAATAAAACATTAATTTTATTTGTTTTATGTCCCCATTTTGAATACTTTTCTGTAACAGTAGCACATTCATTAATATCCTTTCAAAATTCAACCTTTCAATTGTATATATATGTATTGTTTTAACTATTTTTTAAAAATTCATAACATAATATTTGGGGAGTTAACAAGTGTAAGAAAAAAATATGTAACAATAAAATAACTTAATAAAAAAATTATATTCTATATTCACAAAAATTAAAGAAAGGGAAAAAAACATATTATTACTTAAACACTAGCTATTACTGTTGTGTTGTATTTTGGGATTTTAACGTTTTCTACGAATTCTCTACGTAAAGAAAAAAATCTGCTTTATTTTACAAGAAGATTATTCTTCTGTTACTAAAAGTAGACAGCAACATCACTTCAAAAAGGAAAATAAATATTTAAATTTTCCTATTTATAGAGTTTGAAGAAAATTTATAATGAGCTGAAGAACATTTTTATATTTTTGCAACTAACGATCTGAATGTTTTCCAGTATGTAAGACCTCTTATAGAAATTTCCAGATTTCGTATGCTTTTTGTTCAATCTTAATAACCAATAGTATAAATTTTGGAATAAGGAAAAAAACATGAAACAATAATCTTTCGTTATTCCAAATTTTGATTCCAAGTTAAGAAAATAAATGCTGATTTATTCACCGTAAATAAATCGGGGGGAAAACGTTTAGTAACAGAAAAAAGTATTTTAAATTTCTTGATAAAATGACACTTTTGTCGTTTATTTGGTACATAAAAAACTCAGTTAAGGCAAAAGAATATAAAAAAGGAACGTCTTATAAAGAAGATACTTTAAAAGAATAAAAGAACTTGCACTTTCAATTTCCTGGAAATGGAATTCCTGTAAGCCAAAGCCGCAATGAGTATTTATAATAGAATTCTTTTTGAAGGTTGAAGTAAATGCATTATTTAAAATTCTTCACGAACATATTTTTTCCGTTTAAAATATGAACAAAATAAAACTCGTTCAATTCACAAAGAAGAATGATCTGTCATATCAACATGCTCATGAGTTTTACTAATGGTGTTTTTCTTGATTAATTGAGAAGAAAACACCCTAAATACGACACTTGTTTATTCGAACTCAAGGAATTTATTTTTCCACAGAAGAAAGTAAATTCTCAAAAATGAATGTTGGAATGTATTTTCTGTTTATGTATTCTAATGTCTAATTATTTCATTATTTCTTGAAATATGCAAATGATCTGCATGTGGACAGAAAATAAATTGTGTATTGTTAAAGAAATTGTTAAAATACAATTGTATTTGTATCCTTAAGCTAAAATAGTTTTTGCTAGAATGTATTATTATAGTTTAGTTCTAATACGTTTCAATCTGAAAAATTAAGTAAATGTAGTTTCACCTGTAAAACAATATTTTTAATTATAGTAAATTATTGTCTTTTTTTGACATTTAATGTAACTTAATCAAATTAGTTTAATTCTTCTCTTAAATAATTATTTAGTATAAGCATATTTTTATGAAAAATGTATGCATTCATTTGTAGCAGTAATTTACATCATTATCAACTAAATGGAACTCAAAATAATATAGTAAGTAAATTATGACTAAAATAAAAATCCTTTAAACTAAAACTTTTTAGACTGTTTATAAAAACTGATCAAATTTGGCATTTAAGAAATATTTTTTCTACAGCCATTTATTTTCCTTCTTTTAATTAACAACATGTAGAAAATTATAATAATAATATGAATTTTATACTCATGACTAATTATCATGGAGAGTATATTATAGAAAAAAACAATCATAAAATGTTAATAGTGTGTTATCAAATGGGAAGATTCTTAGATTTAGGGAAATAAAATTTAAGACTTTAATAATATTTAACTTGTAATTAAACAATTTTAAAAATATTATTTATCTAAAAAATTACAAAATAACATCTTGTTTATCAAATATTAATCATTTTGTGTGTGCTTGTTTAAAATATAAAATTCTCTACTACATATTACGTGCTGTAAAAATCTGTAACCTTATATAACTTAAAGAAATCTATAATTTCAATTATTTATCATCATAAAAAGAAGTGCAAGATTTGACATTTGAGATCGTAATGAGGTAGCGAAAGTATCTTGGAAAATTTGGATAATGAGCTTCCCAATTATTCAAATCAATGTGGTTAATTAAGCATGACATCAGTGAAGAACATAATTGAATAAACTATTTAAAGTTGCTAGGATATTTTGTATTACTAAAAGCTGTTTCTTATGTGTCTTCTTTTTTTATGTGTTATATTTCTTTCTTATGTATATAATTTCTTTTTTGTACATCTGATACATTTTATAGAGTACTGCATAGAAAGAAATAAGAAAATGTTTATAGAAAAATTCTAATACTTTATTAAAATAATTTCATCTTTTATATTTTTATTAATAAAAAATTATTATTTTATTAATAATTTATTTAAATACATTTTTATTTGTTTAAATAAATTTCAGTTTTTTCTAGTAATGTATTAAATTTGTTTTTAAAGCTAGATTTTTAGCAAAAAAAGTTGATTTTATTTTGAATTACATTGTTCTAACTTCACTTCACATTGTTCTAGTAGCAATTACAGTTTCTAATTATATTGTTCTAGTTCTGATTTTACTTTAAATGTATTTTTTGAATAATGGTATTCTTTTTCATTATAATCTTATTGTTAATATTTATAAAGACCAAACGACTGTTTTTGTCTTAATACATTGCTACACGAGTGGTTACTTTCTTATTTCAGTTACATTATTCTTATTTTCAATATTGAAAAGACTGATTTTATTTTAAATGTATTATTCCATAAATAGTGTACTTCGTCCTAAAATTGCATTAGTTAAAGAAATGAAAATACCAGAGTTACCACAAATTTAAATTTTATCTCAAAATTTTTTGCGAAACTAAGTTGTATCCTAATCTATACTGAACCCTGATGTTGCCTTATATATATTGTTCCAGTAGTGATATACTTTGATATTCTATTTTCTTCTAGAATATGAAAGTATACCAATAGTAATGTACATTTAGTACATTGAATGTCAAGTAGATTGATTTTGACTAATTACATTGCCTTAGAAGTAGTATGCTTTCTCACATATACTTTATAAATATATAAAATAAACATGGTTAAATTAGGTTAATTACCTTTCATATTACAATTTTCTATTCAAACTATGTAAAATTTTCTTTTCTTTAATATTATTTTCCCAATTTATTTTCTCCAAATGTTAACAAAAGCAAAATTTAATCATTAATATAATTCTAGAATATTACTTAATCATTAAATAATTTTTGGAAGAAATGTTTGTACATGCAAATGTAGAAACATAAAATTCATTATGAAACTTGATCCTCAGTTTAATTTTAAATTTTTGAAAAAGACATCAATATCACTGATTAAATAAACATTACTATAAAGATGATGAAATAATTAGCATGAATTTCATTAGAAATTTACTTTTTAATTTATTGTTATTGATCAGGAAAAAGTTGTGTATGCAAATTTTTCCTTATCCATAACAATAATTTAAAACTGGAATATTTAAAATTGATAAGCATTAGTTTCTTATTTTTCACACTTTAATATTAACAATATTTTAAATTGACATCTGATTCATAACATGATGTTTAACTAGTGTTTGCGTTTTATCATATATATTATGTTTCTATTTTATAACAACAAATAATAGAATTTATAACAAGAAAGTGCATTATCAAATAAGGAAGTATTTTGGAAACGTAAACAATTTAGTAGTTAGGGAAGAGTACATTTAAGTTTTTCTCATATATTTATCATTTAATACGATAAAAATGTGTTAAATTAATATCAAAATTATTTTAAATAACTTAATCTAGATATTTATGCGTACATCGATATAATAATATTTATATTGATCACACTTTTTTTAACTGCTTTTTTATTTTATCATTCTTACAAAAATAAACTAAATATTAGGAACGAATTCTTTACAAATGAAAAATTGAATTGAAACGAAACTTCTTAGATTATTAAATATGAATTTTTACATTCTCAGAATTACAAACACTTATAATAATGAATTCAAGTAATTTAATATAAAATATAACGTCATAAATATTAAAACACTTTAATATAGAAATCTATGTAATCGAAATTTTAACGAATACTTTTATAGGTTTAACCAAATATTTTTAAGCAAATATTAATGAGAGAATGTTTTATTCTTGTAAACACAATTTATGAGTACTTTAAAATATATAAAATAAAATCGTTTTTAAATTTATAATTTTATCATTTAAATGCAAAAATTTTACATCTTTTAGAGTTTTATATATCGTCAAACATGAAAGCTATAATCTTAATTTATAAAAGTATTAATTGCAGAAGAATCATAGCTTGATTAATAATCAATTATTCATTTGTGTCGAAGGTATTAAATTTAAATCTATTTTATTGTAAAATGGAGCTACATGAATTATTTATTACAGATTTTCTCATTAACGAAAAGATCAATATGTGCTATAAAAGAGAATACTTTCTGAAAGACTTAAATGTAAAAACTCGTTTATTTAAGTTAACTTTATTGGTTTTCTTTATTTTGAAAAAGAGCTAGCTTCTTCGTCTTTTCGTTATTGCATACTGATTGAAATTTTACAGAAATTACATATAAAATTGAATTTTTAATACAATATTCATCAGTATAAAATTTGAATTATTATACTTTGAAATATCATATTTAGATGACCTCAAATAAATTGTTATTTTATTTACTTACCTTACATTTAGTGTATAAAATATATTTTACTTTCAAAACTTTGGCTGAATATTTCTCTTAGTTGCACAATGGACGCAAATTTTTTATTAATCTGTATTAACATAAATTCATTATTAAATATTGATATTCATTTTTAATAATAATTTTTTTCATATTCTTTAATATTAGGAAATAAAGATATAATATTCATGTTTATAAAATTGAATTATATCTAATTTAGCTCATTGACAATGCTCAAAATTAATGTAAATTTGTATAGACGCTAATGTTTCATTTAGAAAAATAATCTTTTGATCTAATAATTTTCGAAGCTATACTATTTCAGATAAATTTAAAATGAAAATTTTAACCAAAATTGACCTTTTAATAATTTTTTCAAATAAATTTTCATTAAATTTTCTAGCCTGAAATGAAATTATGTCACTTTATCATAAAAAGAAAGAAATATAATCACTTCTAAAAATTTCAGTTTGGGATCGAAATTCTTTTTTCTAATCTAACACCATAGAAAATTTCCATAAATATGCATATTTTTTTGGGATATTACATTATATTATCTAAAAGCAAATATATTTGGCCAATGGAGAAAAAGTTTAAAATTAATATGTCTAATTATCATCTACAAATTTATTTAAGAATGTGCACAATAATTAAAATTTTGTAATTGGAAAACCACTAATTATAATATTTAATTAATATTGTATATAATTTAGTTAATAATGATTTTATAACGATAATTACTGTGATATATTTAAAAATTTAAATATGCTTCTTAAATATAGTTTATACTATAGTTTTAATAATCAAAAATCAATTTGCCCAATTTTAGTGAAATTCAATAAACATATGAATTGATTAATTATATATAATAAGAACTTCTAACTACTAAAATTTTTACTTTGTATTACTTTAATTTTATAATCTTAACTTAAAAATGATACTTAAAATTTTATAATCATTTTATTAGGGTTAATTAGTTTCATTTAGCACAAAATCCTCTTTGAGAATGCTAATTTTTCGTTTCCTTTCTAATTGGATTTAATTTGTAAGGATTTGTGAATTTCATTTACAATTTGCTTATTTAGTTTACTTTAAAATTTTAATGTAATTAACGTTAATGTATTTAAATGTTAAAATTATAAATTTACACTATACAATATTTTTTCTCAATATTTTTATTTACTGACAATTTTATCAAACATAAATAGTTAGTTAATAAAAGTTAATAAATTTTCTATAATTATAGTTACTTTTTTATTTGGATAATTTATTCTAGAATTCTACAATAAATTAAAAGATTTTAATCCTTATTATTGTTTAACATTTTCCATATAATTTTACTAACTTTAATAATTAAAAGAAATGTTTTCGAAAAGATACATTTTTAAAAAAATCTAACATATTCACAAGGGATGAAAATAATTTTTTTATTAAAAAATATGATAGTATACTTTTAACTATTTAAAAATATTAAATATTTAAGAGATATGATGGTATGCATATTAAATAAACTTATTATAATACATTTATTTATTAAATTTTCTGTATATATACTCATCTTTATTTATGTTTAAATTATTTTTTTTCATTTAATAACTAATATACCATTTAAAATAATGAAGTAAGCATTTCAAAGATAGTCATATATATTAAATCAAAATATTCAAAAAACAATTATCAAACATAAGTTTAAAACTACCATATATTTCATTGAACAAAGAATATTTCTTCGCTTCTTTTCTATTTATGGGGAAAGAAATCATATCAAAAAAATTTATTGGCTCCATATTTTGCCAATCGTGGTGATATATGTAGATTAGGCTATATTATAAACATGAGAATTTTTTTAAATATGAAATTTTTATCTTTAAGAGTAATTTACAAAAAAAACTGACTTTGAAATTTTAATTGACATTTGTTTTATGTCAACTTAAAACCATAATTTATGATAATTGATACAGGAATTATATTTAAAGAAATAATAGAATTTAAATGTGTGGAAAATGTCATTGTTCAAATTTAATTACTTTAAAAGCATCTCTTACATATAATAATTTTATCAAAACCATTTGATTCTAAATATTTATTTTTATATTTATCATAAAACTACTGTGTTCCATCAATTAAAAATTAAAAAAGGATTCATAGATTATACAAAGCAAATAAATATACGTATAGCACTAGTTTATTTGTATAACTGCATGAAACAGTCTTCAGAATATTGATCTACATTCAATAATCAATTTTAAAACTACAGTAATTCTATAATATGTCATTCTGATTGTAAGACAGTATATCCAGAACAATCACTATTTTTGGTTTTATATTAAAATACAAAATGTTTACTTCATTTTCATATATCATTTTATTACATTCATTTATAAATTTGTAAAAATAACCTAGTTTTGTACTTTACGTATTTTATTAATTAAAATTAAAATTTTATGTTGTTACTCACATCAGCTATAAATATGATTTAAATATAGTGATTTATGTATATTAATGTACTACAGAATATATGTATATTAATATACTCTCATGAAATATAAGAATGTTTGCCGGTATATTTTTCCAAGAAGATTTTATCCATGTAGACTTATTAATAAGTATTATCAAGTCTATATTCTAATTTTTATTGATTTCATCAAATTCGATAAAGAAAAGTGACTTAACATAAGGCATTTTGTTTTATAAATTAAAGTGTCTTTATTTAAAGTGCTTTAATTTAACTTTCAAAAATTTCACTTAATATAATTCCATTTCAATATTACAGCTTCATAATTTTTTTCGTCTTTAGTTCTCATTTTCAATTTTAAATTTAAAATATTTAAGATAAAAAGAATTTTAAGAAAAATTGCATTTAAATTTCGCAATGTAAAATAATGACGTTTTTAACAGTAGGCACTTAACTTACCCTTAACTTTACTGTAAAACTTACAGTTCGACACATCATATAAGGAAAATATTTAAATATGTTGTCGTGAATTTTTGTGATGTTGACTTTAATATTAGATGGTAATTTTAACAATAAATAACATTTATTACTTACAAGAAAGGGAAAAGAAATTTAGGAGGACTAAAACAGCATGACCTCTTAGATATTGATTTTAAGAGAATAAATGTTCGGTGTTCGGTTCAGATCTCACTGAGATTTTACTTCACAAATTCAAGTGTTTTGAGAAGTGTTTCTTAGAAAAGATGTGATGAGTCACCACAATGCGTAGTTTATTTAAATACGAGTAATAGATGATAAATTATTCTTAATAAGACTAGTAGCATGTTTCTTAGATCTGAAATAAAATATTTTGTTGAATATAACTTCTTTTCAATTAGGTAGTTTTTAATTTATATTAAAAACTACCTAAATATTTATATATGAAAATATCATGTGTGTGTGAGTTAATGTATAAAGATTTTATGTATTAAGAACTTTAGTAAAATAAAATAAAGATTTTATATAAAGATATTTTATGTAAAGAAAAAATAAATATTCTATATAATGGAAAAATATTATAAAATAAAATAAAGTGAAATAAAAATTTTACTTATTAAAAAGTAATATTAATCATCATCATGTATCTAAAAAAATTTATTTGCTAATAATTAATATGTAATAACATAGATCTTTTATCAAATAAAATCTGTACAAACTGTTGATGAAAATTTTTTGATAATTTTCAAATAAATCTTTTATTAATCTAAAAAAATAATTTTAGCTTTATCAGTTCAATAAAATCCTCTCAGCGATTTTATGTATGCTTTATTTTTCATTGATTTTAATTATTATAACTCGCATCATTAATTATTACAATTATTATAAATCGCACATTAATTATTATAAATCGCACTACTCTCCTATACTCTAAACTTCCAAGCAAATATTTTTTTTTACTGATCTTAATTGTACTTTATAAGTGCTAATTCCATAGTAACTGTAATCTATGACTTAAGCTTTAATTTTGATGAATTCTCTTTTTTCCATTAATTGTATTTAAAATTCGAAAACAATAACATTCGTGTAACATCTATATGGATGCGTAGCAATTTTACTTATAAATTGCTTGAAAATCTTAGAATCATCATTCTGGGACCCGCACTACTCTTATTAACTTTCTAACTTATAGCTGGATATGAAATCTATATTAGTTCTTAATTATTAAATTTACTTTGTTGTTATTAGTGTATGTTTATTGTCTTTCTACACCACATACAAGTATCTTCATTTAAGTTTCATGTTATTTAAGGATATGATTTTTAGTCATAAAATTGATTAACTTCTTGTAAAATACATCTTGATTGATACATCGTATGAAATATCATGCTTTCTGTCTTAAGTCTTTGTCACAAAACTCGATCGATAATTGTGTCATCAGAAGTGTTTTGTAGATAAGAGAGCCTATGGCTTAAGGAATTTTTATTGATTTGAATCTCCATCACAAATATTTGGTAAATAAAATTTTTTATGACAATAAGTGCCAAGATATCTTTAAAACACATTTCTGCCTTTTTGTTCAACTCACTTCAAAGGACTAGAAAGAGATACGCAGAATAATTATCGTAAAACTAACGATGATGTGTTCATTAATAAATTTATTACCAAATAACATAAACTGAATGTGTATTCCTTGTAATCAATAAATTCTTGAATCTAAACAGAGAAGTTTGAATAATTTTCATATTAATATAAAAATATAATAGCACTACGTAAATTCTTAGCAATAGTTATATTTGCAGTGTCAGTTCTATTAGTATACTACATATATTTGCTGTGACAATTATAAAAGAAGGACGTGTTAAAATTAAATTTTAATAATTTAATCCTTTTATATAAATTTAAATAAAAATTTAATTATGAGGAATGATGATTCCAATTTAACTAAGTACATTCAGAATATTTCCAAGTTTAATTAAAAATTTTTCAAAAGAAATAAATGAATTTAAATTATATAAATTAATCTTTTTTATATTACACTTAAATTAATTGAATCATGAATAATTAAAAAAATTGTATTAAAATTAAATAATATTTCTATTTTAAAAATTACTCTTCAGAAATAATATTTAAGAATATAAATTGGCTTCCTCAGTTGAAAAAATTTCTCTATTAAAATATAAAATTTATACGAAAGTTGAAATCGTATACTTTTATGTTAATAAACTCAAGAATTATTAAAATAAGATAAAATCACTTACATAAACAGTATTCAGTTTGATTAAATTGGCAAGATATTTCAAGTTTATGAAATAAACAAAAATTCTCATTTAAACTTAAGCTGAGAGAATTTTCCGATTTTTATTTTTTTTTTTTAAGAAGAGAGAATTTTCCGATTTTTATTATATTAAAAATAATGAAATTTGTAGCGAATTGAAGCGTAATTTTTCGTGTGTAGTAAGATTACTATATCATGATACATTATATAGTAAAGATTACTATATCATGTTTTAGCATAGGTGGACAGAAATATTTTTCTTTGAAAAAATTAATATTTTTTAATAATAAAGAAAGTAGTTTTCTATTCCTATTTTTCATTTTTAAAACACTGTTTAAAATTTATTTTCAAAATATTTTCCTTTGATATTAATTTTATATTTTAAAAACATCAATTTAAAGAATAACCACACTGCTTTTATAAACAATTGGTAGATTTCTACTAAATGTGTATGTGTGCTATTTTTAATTTTCATTAATTCAACCCAGGATTATATTGTTCGCTTTTAAATCTTATTGATAAAATAATTGAAATTTATCTGTCATAATATTATTGCATCTTATTACATGTGCATGCATATACAAGAAAGTTAAAAGAACTTGATAGTTCAAATATCAGACTTCATCGTGGCTTAAAATTCCCAAACAGCATTCTATACATAAAAGGTGGTCTCCTTATTCTTTTTCAAAGATTAATCCTAATGCAGATACAAATTCATTTTTATCTTATGTTTTTTTAACTACTTCATTTTAATCTATTAAAACTAAAACAATCTAATTTCTTATATTCAAGTATTAAAGCAGTAGCACAGTTGACTTAATTAATCTTAAGCAAATTCAACCAGGTCAATGTTTTTCACGCGTTTCAGAATATTAAGAATATATTTCAGAAATTTCTACAATGCTCCTAAAAGGAATATATAGATCTATTCCTATATGGAAGAAAATATTTTGAAAGTGATCGATAATACCTGGGAAAAGCGTGGGTGAATTTATGGGCTGGATATATTCAAGTGCTGAGCTATTCATATTTGTCGCGTCCCAATATTATTTTGGGAATATAATAATATATTTCCTCTGGCTATTTACGTTTCTTTCATACATATCTAAATCATATTATTATTTATAGATCATATTCTTTATCTTAAAATCATATTCTTTATTTATATTGTTTTTAATTTATTTTCTGAGAGCTGGAAAGATATCGATTGCGTTTTAAAAATTATATTTTTTCTAAGTAATTAATTAAACAATCCAAAACACTGCTCATTAAAAAATAGAATTTTACAAAGTGTCTAGATTTAATTTTTTCTATACGGACAACATATAAAAGTTACAACTCATAAGTTAAATAAATTTAAGAACTTTTGAATAATTTAGTTTATTAGATGAGTTACATTTTTCTATTATTTTAGAGACACTGATAAATACCATATTAGCTTTTATTTTAATTAAATTTTAAAACAAAAGAAAGAACGTAGTACTTTGCAAATTGCAAATTACATTGCACTTTTAAATCCTTTCTAATCCAAATTAAAGAGCTTTTTGGAATATCATTGATATAGCAAGTATCTTTTTGATGGAAATGTCCACTTGATAGACAAAATATTTCTTTTTAAACTAAACTTTCAAAGGCAAATATTGCAAGTATCATATATTTCAGAAACATACAACCTTCAATTTCTAGAAAAAAATGGTTCTACCTAGCGTATGCATATAAGGGAGAAATGCAACCAAGGAAGCTACGATGTGGATAGTGATTGAATAAAAATATAGGTACATGGCAAGACTGTTAAATCTGTAATTACTCCAAAAATGTCAATTATCAAATTTTAAATGAATCTGTTATTATATTCAGCAGATGAGAAATGGGACATAATACCTTCGAAATAGTTAATGGAATGTGAATTTTAATTTTTAATGAAATTTGAATTGAGCATTTCACGATTGTACCTAAGATATTGACAGTTCAATAAACACCAAATCTCGGAAATATGCTAGTAAATTATCATGAAATAATTCAATCAATGACATTTCGCAAGAAATTTTTAAGCGAGTTATATGAACAACTCTTTCAAATTGTAATGGATTTCAATGCTGGAACATCGAATGATAGCATACATACTGTTCAAGTTATGAAAGGAATTTTTGAATCCAAAAAGAAATTAAGTATCCACAATTGTTTAGTGCATGGCTTAAGGTTTTACGTCTTGCCTCTCAAAGCTTGAAAACTCATTGCTTGGTTGGAAAAAACTTATTTTTAATTGTATACCGTAGGTCGATATTTAAGAATAAAGAAAAAATGAATCTACCGACAAGTCAGCAGAAATAAAGCTGGTAGATCATCATGATAGCATGAAACGAGTCAGATGACGAGATAATAAGCCCATAGTACATCTAGAAACAGATATGGATATGATATACTTGTCAATATATTCTCACCTCCATTCATGTCCTCCATATATTCTTTCAGATTTGTTCAGTTCCAGTGACAAATGTGACGACTTAACTCGAGAGTTGCATCCGAATGGTTCAAGGATAAAGAGTGTTTCTAAAAAATAAAGCGTATTTGAGGATTGAAAGTTATTTCTTGTTTTGCATTCACCTACATTATAATGTGAATATTTATTCATGAAATTCTTTAGATTTACTTAAAGTAGACGAATATATTTTTATTTTATACCATTAATTTATTTACGATAATTTCCTTAGACCTCCCCCTTTCTAATTTTCATACAAAATTGGATACATATGTAAAAAAAATATTTGTGGTGTTAAGAAAATACAGTTTTGTATTTTTATTTCGATAATTATTGTAGATAACTTCGACAATTACTATGATTACTGATTTTTTATTGGTGTACCTTGTCTTAGAGTGAGTTAAATTTGAAATTAGTTAGTGATAAAAAACTATCCTTCTTTTTTATATGATAATTATGATGATGATACATATAAAGGGAGGAGAAATAAAAAATAAGAAGAGCAGGAAAAATTTGAATTGTAATATGCTTTGAAGGAACAAGTGACATGTTATGTTTCTGCTAATATTATTACATTTGAGGTTTTTAGAACTTTGATAATAATATTAAAAAGAAAATGAAATTTATTTTCTATTTCACATTTCATTTTACCTTTGCACTGCGAACAGTACCATTATATCATCTTGGTAGATATGTGTTTCCTGCATATTGGCAATTACAACTACTTAGAGATTTAAGTGATATACTCTATTTTGTTTTAGTTAATTGTAAAAATGTTCTCTTTCATTTCCAATAATTTTCCTCCCTCGTGTTTTTAAAATAAGTGCTTTAATTTTTTTTTACATTCATAGTGAATTGAATATTATTATGAAAGATATTTTACCACCCAAATTTGCCACTGTAACATATTGCCATTCATAGTTTATAAAGATTTATGACAGTTGCTTGAGATTTCTAAATTAAGCGAGAAATTCATCTTAAACAAAGAATGCATATTTATAATTCCAAATCAATGACAGTACAGGTAAATTACTTTAAAAACTTTATCATTACATGAATATATTCAATTTGAATAAAAATAAATAGAAAGAAATTGCTTTTTTTTAGTTATAAGCATAATATGCAGAATATTTTATTCATTAAAATCTTATAGATTCTGACGAAAACATGTAGTTTACTTAAGCTGCACTTAAGTTGGCAATTAAAAATCTATTTAGTTATCTATCACCTTTTAAAGAAATCTTAATAATTGCATTCCTTTTATTCTCTAATTTCTATTTCCAACTCTGATAATCAATACTAAAGCTCGCTGGATTACTTTTCGATTAGAAAATGGGTAATTGGAATGGCAATGGTTTCTTCAAATGGTTAAGTTCAAAGTCAGAAAATAGTAACTACTTTCGTAAAATTTAAGCCAAATGTGAAATCAGACAACCGTAAATAGAACTAAAGATCTCAGCTAAAATGAGCCTAAACAAATTACAAGAATCAATTCCAGGTCTCATGAGGGAGTAAATATAGATCGAAAGGATTTATCATTAAAGAGAAACAGAATTGATGGAATTTCAAATGCTAATAGAGATTTCACTTCAATTAAATAATGGCTCTCACTGTGGAATATTCCAGTGCTATTTTTAGCTCCAGTTTGATTACTTATATTGAAGAGTACCATTAATTCAATGGAATTTTTCATGCTACTTAAAATTTAAAAAAAAATGTTAGATAATAATCTGGCTATCATTTTTTTCACTCAAATTATAACCCAATAACTTTTATCTTCATAAAATGCTTCATTAAACAATATAAACCATGACATTAATCTTCTAATCAAATAATTTTATTGAGAATTCATACTATAATTAGAATTTGATAATTTATTTTATTGTTCCTTCTATAATACAGATAATCAGAATTAAACTAACAAAGAGAGAATAATATTAATATAAAATGCAATAAAAAAGATTGCAATTTGAAATATTCTTTGAGATTTTATGTAAAACTGAACAACGTAAAAAGGAAATCAAAATCTCTCTTAAATCCATATTACAAACATAGAATGGTGTGAAAATTAAATGAAACAAAGAAAAAATTGTGATTCATAATTATTAGGCATTTTATAGTATTTTCATATTTATTTAGAAGAAAAAGGTAAGAGCGTAATAGAACAAGCGAATATTGGGAAAACGAAAAAATCATTTCTTATACATTATGGTATAAGAAATGAATAATCTTCACATTATTTCGTGTTATAATATTTCATTTTACATAATATTATCTAAAATGACCACAAATTTTCGATAATTTTATTTAGCTCCCGACTAAAAAATTGATAAAGTCAACAACTATAAAATAGCAATTTTTATTTATCAATAATGCTATTTTTAATTTTATATTTATTGGTCTGATATGTAATGTGTTTTATATACAGCTTATACATTGTAGAATTGTTAAATATTAATAATCCTTTGTTTTCATTGTATTCTATTAAAAATTCAATTATACAAAAAGTACAATTCACATTATTCAGATACATTAATTTAAAATATAGCTATGCTATGAGTTCTTTAAAAAGTAATCTAACCTAATCTGTGTAAAACAATTTCCCTGTATATTTTATGTGTTTTTATCAAATTTAATGTCTTACGAGCTATTATAAATTAGTTAAAATCTTGTTAAGTTAATTAGTTTACAATGAACAATCCTGATTTTTATTTTTAATTTTTTTCTTCTTTATTACCACTACAGCCCAGATTGAGCCTCAACCTGCTGCTCAATACTCCTCTTGACAGCTCAATCTCTGACTTTAAATTTTTCACTTAGGTTTTAAGGAAGTTCATGACATCATCAGTTCATCTGAATTACATTGTATAACTTTCAAAACTAGTAGTATGTACAAGTTGTGGACTTCATGCACCTATTCTTCGTGCAGAACCGTCTTGAGTTCAGATAGTGTGTGTATCGAAGAAGGAAACAAGCACGTACTTTGCTCTCTAAAAAACCCCACAAAGGCTCAATGATATTGAGATCAGGGGACTGAGGACACAAGATTAGATACTCCACTTTATCATGCTCATAAAAACATGTTTATTTTAATACAGATAGCCTTTTGAACGAGGGTATTGTCATCTTGTGATCACAAGACGTTTTCTAAGAAGTCTATAGCATAGAATGAAGGTGATCTGCCATATTGGTTTTATAATGATCACCTGAGATTCTGACCCTTAAGACAATGAATGACAGGCTCAAATATACCAGAAGATATCGCACTCCTCCCTATCACAGAACTTCTTCTTTGTTTTACGGATGAAACCAAGCAATCAGCATCAAATACTTCTGCCAATATTGGTCAGAAGAGCACACGCTTGCCTGGTGATTTAGAATAATGAAAATAAGAATTCATCAGACCAGATAATTTTTTACCATTGCAGGTGTGTCTATCTTAGGTGGTCTCGCCATTACTGTGGTCTCTTCATAGCATTCCACGCCAAACCTACGGTTTTGGAATAGCTAGTTTACAATGAATATTCGCAGCATGTAAGTCTCGTGAAATAGTTTTTATGAATATAGGTTCTTTAAGGTGGGTATTCATATTGGACGTTATATAGGGTAGTGTAATTTTCCGATTTCGGATGAATTTCTTCTTCTTCGCACGTCTACCATAGTCTTTTAACTTTTAATTTCTTCCTTTGTTTAGATTCGCAGAATACACCTTGACCAGATTAGTGTAGGCAGACATAACTCTTGACACAGTGGCCCTTGAAACATCCACAAGTTAACATTAATTGTTCTGTAGAAGGATGCTCCAGCGAGGCGAGTTCCAATTATTATGGGTCTTTTCAGATCGGAAAGGTGGTACATAATTACTCTTTGCTAGGAACAGAATTTTTTCATGCAGTTCTCACACTGTCAAATATGTGATTAATACCTCCCATTACATTCCCATTAGGTGACACTGTTGCGAAACGAGTCAGTCGTTTATTGGACGGTTGAAGGACGACTCGTTTTAAATGGGTGTTCCAATTATTTTGTCTTATACATGAATGTTTCTTTAAAAATATATCTTTAAAAACATATATTAGGTATTAGCTAACATTTTAAAGTATATGCTTTAAAATGTATTGACATATACAAAGTGATCAAAAGTGCAAAAAATCAAATCAAAGTCTAGCTTGTATTTTATTAAATATTTCATTTAAACGAAACCAAACTTTGAATTAATACAACTTTTATGACTTTTTAAATAAGATTTCAATGAAGAAAGCCAAAATTTTATTCGTAATTATTCAAAGTGAATATGAGTTTAATACAACCTGAATTCATATTCTATAAAAAAAACATTTACTTAGAAATAAAAATATGCTGTTTGAAAAGATATAATTTGTAACATCCATCCATAATTTTTCCCCAAAAGTTTTTTAATCGGTTTAAAAAAAAGGGAAGGATATATTTTTTTAAATTTCTTTTATACATACATATACACACATATATACAAACACACACATAATACACACACATACATTCATACACACATACATATGATCATAGACACACTGATAATTTTAACTATCATTTACGAACTAAAATTTTGAAAAATCCCTTTTTTTGCGAACTTTCGATTCTGACAAATTGTTTTTTCTGTTTTCATATTTTTTATTATCTGATATTTTTTTAAATTTTTTATTTGATTCCTTTTCATACAACACCTCAGAACTTGGTTCATCTTTGAACAACGAAAGGACACGTACAAGCATTTCAGACATTGTGGGAACAATATTTGAGGACACTTGGATATAAGACATCTGATAGGAAAGAGCTGCGGTGCCGAATACAACTTCTGTGTTTCGTATACGTTAGGATACAGAAAGCGAAAAAAATTCTTCTCTCCATTCCTTAGATTTAGAACATAGAAAGAGGAAACTCTCTTAAAAAGTTTGTGCTCTCTTGTTCTGTAGTTCGTTTCGTTTCAATTGAACAACTCAATTTATGAAATTTAGTCTTACGAAAGAGATTGAATGAATTCTATTGAGAATTTGTGTCGGCTGAAGTGTTTATCAGTTGAGGTAAAAAGTGAATTCTAGAAGTAGACGAAAATTATTAAATAAGACAAAAGAATAAGGAATTGCAAGGAAGAGCCTTTCAACAATTTTAAGAACTCCGAAAAAAATCTGAAAAAAGAAACAGTACCAAAGAAAAGAGGAAACAGAAACCTCTCTCTCAAAAATATTGTACAGAAACAAAACATCCTAAACTGGAAAAAGCTTTGTTTGCTTGGCTGAAAAACTGAGAGGAATCAACATTCTTATTGATTGTAAAAATAACTAAAAAATAATTTTTAAATATTTTTGAATAAGGTAAACTGTGATGGATTTCAAATAGCATTCAAAATTAATATAAATAAATAAATTTAGTTTAATTTATTAGAATTACTTCCATTCTATTTAATTAAAAAATAAAAAATATTAAATTATTCATTTAAACCATAAAAACATGTGTTAAAAATTTTTTTTTAAATAAAATTCATTATTTAAACTACTTATTTACCTATTGAGTATTTTACCTTATTGAGTTGTTCTGAAAGATATAGTAGAGTACACTAGTCTTTTTTTCATTTATACTATTACAATAGTTAAATATTTTCACTGAAAATGTGAAATTGTTATTTTGAATATCAAATAATGATCACGTACAATAGGAAAAATTATTTACACAAAGGCGAATGTTTGATACTGAACACAATCTAAGCAGATATAAATAGAACTGTTTAAATTATTTTCTTTAATAAAATAATAAAACCAAAAGGCAGACTTTTTGATAAAGAAGTCAAAAAGTAAACTTTCAAGGTAAATACAATTTTGTTTCTCTTAGGCATTTCATAAAATATCCTTGGCCCCATTCTTCTAAAAATTTTATTCACAGCTTTCTAATGGGACTATGCAGCAGCTTTTCTGAGGAAAAAAGAAATTTAAAAATATTGGGTGAATGCGAATGATTTATTATTGCATATGGAAAGTTTAATTTAACTTTTAATTATTATAAATAATAAAAGCTTTTTATTCTTAATATTTTAGTTAGCTATTGTCTACCTCAAAGTAAAACTTGAACAAATGCTTCTGTGTCGTCATGAATTACCGTAATATGAAACTTCAATTTGTCTCAAATTTTCCTGAATCCGTTGTTTACTAGAACAATGACAAATTACGTTCAATGGTGCACCTGTTCCGAATGAGTGCTTACTGTTTCGTATCAAATTTTCCACATTATTTCAATCATTATTGTGGTATTGTTTGTCCGACTTCTTTATTGAATGTGACATTAAAAAGAAATCAAAAACGCAACTACTCCTCTTATTTTTGATTTACAGAAATTTATTGGGATAACTCACAAATTCAAAATCATGTTGCTTCTTTAAATAATTTGTAAGCATATCCCTAAATTCAAAATTCTGGAGATCGAGATGATATAGTTTACAAAAAGAGCAAAATAATTATTTAAAAATCGTCTTATTTCAAAGCATTTTTGAGATTTTTGGTAAAAGATATTAAGGAAGTAAACTAATACAGAGAATTAGCTAAACGAAAATAAATGGAGTATCAAAGACTAAAGAAGACCAAAAATTCAATATCAAAATTGATCAAAAATCTAATCAATGTTTGTAATTTGTTTCTTTTTTGTAAAAGCTTTGTGTAATATGAATACCACAGACAATTTACAGTCAATACAGCTTCAATTTCGGCGTATTTGCCGGAAATAACACGTCGAGAAAGATCTGAAGAATACTTATACATGCTGCTTCAATGTTTCCTTCCATCAGAATCACAGATTTAATTATGAGTATTGAGAAATATTGGGTGAAAGAGAGAAAAAATTACTATTACATAAGTTATTTTCTTTGAAACTGAATTTCTTTCAAGTTTCAAATTTAATAAAAAATACCTTCTATTTCAAAGAAACGTCACAGTATTTTACTATAACATTAATAATTTATGTTTCTCCTCATTTTCCTTAACAAGTAAAATATTTTACTATTCTTTGAAACCTCATCATATAAATGATTTTATCAAATCCACCCTTTAAAACATATGGAAAAACATTTCATATGCAATAATAACTATGTGAAAAAAGAATTTCTACTATTTTTCCTGTTCCAGATTTAATTTTTTTTTTAAATTTTGAATCTGTCGATTTCAAAATAAAAAATAAAGATGTTTTATCCAAATTAATGCTAGGACAATTTGCTTATTAGTCTTGACATTAATTCGAATAAAAAATCTTTTATGTATTTAGTTTTATATTTGAATTCACTTCATGATTAATGTTTAATTTATTAACTTCAATAGAAGTTAGAATTTTTTCTTGTGTGTGCGTGTGTTCTATAGATTAAAATACACTTTACATCAATACTTTAAGTGCCTTTTCAAAATTCTGAATTACTCATTTTAAAAACTTTTAAGCACAAGGAAAAATTGATATAATTATTTATTAAATTTTCTTTTCTATTAATTAAATTGTTTAATAAATACGTTACATTCAAACAAATTTAGACTCCAATATAACTTACTATATTTTTATATTAATTGCATTAAAACATGACTATATTATTTCTGTTTCTATTATATAAAAAAATTTTCACAAAATATAATCATAAATTTCTTAAATAAATAATAAATTTTTGCTATAACTCAACCGTGTGAGGTAAGGAAATATTTTATTGATTTGAATGCAAAATTCATATACTTTGAAAGAAATGCATATAATTAATAAAGTAAATTTAAATTCAAAACACTCTTAATATTTAAAATGACTATTCCCTTTTAGAAAATTAAAATCAAAATTTAATTTACTAATGGAATTTGCAAGCATCCTGAATATTTGGAAAACCTCTACAACTTATGAAATTCTAGGAGGCATAAAATTTTATTTTATTTTTTTCTGGCTAAACAGTTTTTTTCTGGCTGATTTTAAATTCTTATTACCTAATTTTGTGCTCTAAGTTATTTTAATTAAAAAAAACATTTTCGACATATTTAAAAGTGAGCTATTTTCCAATTTTTATGAAAGTAATATATAAGATATAAAAGTATATAAATTTAATCATTTGGTTCTTGGTCAACATGTTATCAACAAAATATTTTTTTTGTGATGTCTCTCTTTCTTGGTATTACAATTTGGGTGGCCAGCCTTGTATTTAATAAGAATAAATTGATAAGATGCTTTTTATTAAAGTTATAATGAAAAAATTTTAACAACATTAAAAATTAATATTATTTTATATATTTTTATGTATTATATATTTTTTTCTTTCAGAAAAATATTGATTATCATAATAAAAAAGAGTAAATAAGAAAATTTTATATGTTTCCTTTCAACATTTTACTGGGATATTCAGGTCATATTTTATGATTATATGAGTTTTCACAAAAACTATATTTAGATTTATATCTTTACAATTTGAATAAAAGGATGTATATAAAAATGAGTAGTTGAGTAAGCTACGAATCTGCTATATATAACAGAAAATATTTAAAAAAGAAGAAAAATTTTGAAAAATTATTTCAACATCATCTGAGATTCCAGATTAAAATTTTAAAACTAAATACTATTCAATTTTTAAGCGAAATTAAATAGGATTCTTCTGAATAGGATTAAATATCATTCTTCTGCTTTACATGATAAAATTTACTAAAGAAAAATTACTGTTTAATTTAAAATGCTTATATTGTTTAAAATAAAATAAAGATTTAAAAAAAAACCTTCTTAACAACATTAAAGGTAATCTTGAAAATGTTTCTTCCATGAAACCATATTCAAGACCTCTAGAAAATTACAGAAAATACCTAAAAATTACTTGTCCAAATTTTATAAGAGACATAGAATATGAATAGCTCTTAGTACTTCTTTTTGAACAATGTTGGACAATAGATTTTAAGTTCAAGGAATTGAATAAGAAAGGAATACTAAATAGTTAAACAGCATGTCCACAATCATTAAAATATTTGAAATAAATAAATTTATCTAGATATTCATGTTTATAAATGTTCCATTTAATTATTATTTCTATTCATGAGAATGTAAAGATCAATTATTTGGCTGCAAATTCAAAAATTACAACTAAATAAATGAATTTGAACTAATAATATAGTATGTTTATATTTAAAAAAGTAAAACAAATTAAAAACATCCAATTTTAATTTTTGAGTGTATTTTTAAGAAACTTAAACACAAAAAGTATTAAACTTACGTATTTATATCTGCTTAAAACTATTATTAACTTATTATAAACTAGCTAATAACATCTGCTAATATTACTTAAGACATTACCTAATAATACATTGGGTAATAAAAAAAGTAAGTGTGATTTTCTAATATTTCTTTTGTATCTGTGACATATTTCTTGTTATCCAGATCTTAAAAAATGCTTAAAAAAATCATGATTTAGCCTAAAATCAGTATTAATCATTCATATTTTCAGTGCAATTTTAGAAAATGCATTCAAAAGTTTTATTGAATTTCACAGCTCCTGTGTTATTTATACTAAAATTCAAACAAAAATATAGTGAATTAATTGTCTCCTCTCAATTTATCTATATCTAACCATTTAATCAAATCTATTCAATTAATCTCGTATAACTACTTTCATGTCACAGTACACCAAAAATATTGGGGAATACATATTTTTTTCAATGATCAGAACACCTAAGAAATTTTACAAAATAAATGGCAAAACATAAGTATTATATAAAAACTTACTGTGCATAGGATAACATGAATTATTTATTTAAATTTTGGTGCATTATTGATACAGATGTAAAATGTATATTAATTTATACTAGCAATCAATAAAAAAGTACATTTTCAATTGACTATGCTATTTCCAAATCCATTGAGATTCACAATGATATAGTGATAAACATTTGCAAAATAATGACCAAATTTTCAAAACATTATGCCTCTTGCTTTATTCGGATATCCTTTAAGGTCTCGTTATTGTCAATCTTGTGATTTTTCTCTTTAGAAACACGTGAAGATCTACTGTCGGTGACAATATCGATTGAAATCTGAAATTTCTTTATAGTACCTCTAATGATAATTGATTTTGACTAGTATTTGCGAAATTTCTAATAAAATATAATCCCTTTTACTGAAAGTATTTTCTAACAATTTTTATATTTATTTTCATTAAAATAATTATTTATGAAATATTAAAATCATTAAATGAAAAAGAATCTTTCTGAGATTTTACTAAATTCACTAAATTGTTCATGAGGCTACATTTTAGCCCTTCGAGTGCACATTTATTTGAATAATTTTTTTTGCATTTGGAGCACATTTAAATTTTGGGGGTATAGAGTAATTTGTAAGAAAAACATATTTTATGCAACAATTCATTTATTTCAAGATATATTAATATATGTATGGTATTGTGTGGAATAACTTTAAATATTTAATATTGAAAAAAAAAAAGAAAAATTTAGGAACAAACCAATTCATGTTATAATAAAAAGCAAATTTTATCAATAATTTTGAAGAGTATGGTGGATGCAAATTACTTTGAAATAAATAAGAATGAATATGTGTTAAACATTGCCTCATTTTCAACGGTGTATCAGAACGTCATGTGTGATATTGACCAAATTAATGCAAGACGTTCTGATACGTCGAATGCTGTCAAAGGTTTAATCACAGTATAATGAAAAAGAAGTAATTACAAATATTTATTGAATAACATTGAATTATTAAAATCAAATTCTTTTGGGAATGGTTTCTAATACGGAAGAAATACTTTGATTTTAAAATTATTCTATAACAACAAATCGTAGGTTCTTTTTGCTTCACTTCAGACAAATGTTATTAATATGAAACATATAGGAAATCTTTTTAATAAGGCCCCATTATTTTTAAGCTCTGTACAGCTAACAATTTTTCGTATAATAACATTGGATGTTTAATACGAAACATACTTGAAGGCAGAATTGTTTTTAACAGTAAAATAAATGTAATTTGCCCTTATGTATTAATAATAGAGGAAATGTGTCCTTTAACAGATTAATATTTTATAATGTAACTTTTAAAGAAATGCTCGCCTTAGAAATTTATAAATGATTTCATTTAGTAGAATGAGTTTTCACATGATAATTTTTCATAATGAAGTGTATCTTTAACAAATTTAGAAAAGCACAAATGATTTATCTTTTTCTTCTCTATTGTGATCTGTTAAAGAAATCACAATTATATTAAAGTTCACTTAGTTAACTAATAGATAAATTAAAAGGTTTGCTTCATAAAGCATTATTGCCTCAAGAGAATAATAAAAGGAAAGAATAATTCATTTTCTTGAGGAACATTTGTTATTTTTCTATTCGGATGTATTCTTGTACTGGTAAACAAAATGAAGGAGCTGCAAAATTTGTCTTAATGTAAAATTCATTACTTTTTCTAAAAAAAGTAATTCAGAATGAATAAATTTTTTGAAATAAAAATAGTTTTCATACCAAAATGTATTAAAATTCCTGAAAATAAGATATATGATTATATCATAATTTATATTTATATCACTCACTTTTTCTTTCTTAATTATTTTATTTAAAGCAAAAAAACAATTCTGGTTAATTAAGCTGAAAAATAATTAAACATTATTCTGAGATAACAAATAATACTTAGGCAGTACTTTTCATTTCAAATTTTCGTTCAGATTTAATTAAGATTATCTATTTACCTGAAGTTTTAATTTAAGTCTGAATACAAAAATGTATCAGATATTTTTAACACTAATTCAGTAGCTAGCATAACCTTAAATATATTTCGTTTCCTTATTAGCTAAACTTCTATAATATTGCAGGAATGAATTAGCAATCGAATTAATATCACTATAGACTTCGGTTCAACAATTCATGGGATCGAATCTCACCTTTGCAGTGGTTCAGAATCCACTTTAAATTGTACCTAGTTTAATTGGCCCTCGTGTTCAAAAAATAAACATTGAGTGACAAACAAATCACATTATCAATATTATATGTATATATTAACTGATATAATATCAATCTCATGAAAAAAATAATAAAAAAATCAAAATTAATTTGTTACGTGTATTAAATAAAAGAATCAACAATTCAATTAATAATTATTAAGTAATATAGTTTCATTGATATTTAATCAATTATATATTTTATTTTAAAATTATTTTGTTTCGTAATAGGAAAATA
Organism: Latrodectus geometricus; assembly: GCA_026290005.1. Classification (NCBI taxonomy): domain Eukaryota; kingdom Metazoa; phylum Arthropoda; class Arachnida; order Araneae; family Theridiidae; genus Latrodectus; species Latrodectus geometricus. The sequence continues at coordinate 100,684 of JAPDSC010043501.1, forward strand.
ATATGATTCATTTTAACAAGAAGGATCAAGAACATTGAATTCTGAATTGTTAAGATAACAAATTATTTTCTTCGAGATAAAATTATTTAATATTTTGCATTAATGTATATACAAATATTAAATTCAATGAATAACAAATATTTTTCAATAATTATTAATATCAGTACCTAAATGCATAGATGATAACAATTGAATCAATAAAGGCTTGTAAATAAGGTCACAAAATCTTGATAATCTGTAAAATTATTGTATCATTGAACAATATTACTAAATTATTTAAATTCAAAATAATTGCTTACCTATTTTTGGACATAAATATATTGATTATGCTAATTTCAGTTCTGAAAGCATAACGCACACACACACATATATATATAAATATATTTTATTTAAATTCAGTATACTATGTAAATAAAATTTTATTGACGTTTCAAAAACCATATATGTGTGTGTAGTTGTTAAAAATTTACTTAAAATAAATATTAAAATTAAATATTTGCATTGCAATATTTGCATAACCACTCCTTAAGTTTTAAGTAAATCAAAGGTTAAATTAAAAATTTGCAAAAGATATTAAATAAATTTATACATAATTTTCTCTCATTTCATTATAAAATTAACCTGACACCAATTATTGTACATTAATAAATTCTCTCTAATGAAACTCTATGGAAAGAATTGTTTTCTGAAATTATCACATACTTACACAAGAAAATTCTTTGCACACCTTAAAAGTTTTCTTTGATAACATACAACCACTAAAGAAGTGTATTTCACAAATAATTATTTAAGTTATAGTTTTACCTATGTTGCTTATGTTTTAAATAAACACTTTATTAAGCACTCACTAGCTTCTTTATCACAATGATTTCATTCATTGATGTTTAATTGGTGATTCTTAAAAAATTGTTTGAGCATAGCTACTTTATTGGGGTTATTAAATGAAAATTTTGATGATATAAAAGTTTTTCTTATTATATATTATTTTATTCAATATTTGTTAAAATTAAAGAGTTCCCTTAATTGAAATAAATGATTTGACTTGAAACTCATATTTCAAAACAAACATCCTGCAACAATAATAAAAATCTAACAGCTTAATTGTAAATATTTATATATTGTGTTCAAAATAAACATAATAGAAATATTTACTTTATATAAGTGATAGAACGTATTTTGCATTTAAAGTATATATTTTGTAAAAGTATATAACTTTATCATAAATATATTTCCATATATATTTCAAGGAAGAAAGCCTATATTT
>JAPDSC010043513.1:3495-51198 GCA_026290005.1 Latrodectus geometricus
TATATATATATATATATATATATATATATATATATATATATATACATGGTTTGACGATTTAAAACTGATATATTTTTTACATAATATTAAATTCACTGGAGAATCGGCCGATGCAGATAAAGATGTTGCGAAAGAATTTGTGTCCGCATTGGTCCAAAATTATTGAAGATGGAGAATGCTGACGTAGTAAAATATTCAACGTAGATGAGACAGGTTTGTTTTGGAAAAAAAAATGTCTATCTTACATTTTTATTGAAGAAAGAATCAGTTGCTCCTAGACATAAGCCTTCCAAAAACCGATTAACATTACTTCTTGGTGGAAACTTAGCTGGTGTTTTAAAATTGAAGCCATTGTTAGTTTACCAAACAGAAAATCCCAAAACATTGAAAGAGAAAGAGTTCCTTCCGGTCATTTTGAAATCAAATTGAAAATGCCTGGATTACTTAAAGATTGATTCACTCATCATTTCGGGCTGATAGTTAAATAATATTGTAAAAATCATTATTAATTTTATACAATGCTCCAGCACACCTAAAATTTCTACAGAGTTTATACCCGGAAATCAATGTTGTGTTTTTTTTTCTCTCAATACTACGTTTTCTCTCAATACCATGGACCAATAATAGTTACGTTTAAACGATATTATAAGAGGATAATAAAGACTAAGGCCATCAAAGCAACTGACAGGCAAGATAGTCCAACATTAAAAGATTTTCAACAATGAAAGAAGTTTGGAAGAATTATCATATATGGAACGCAACAAATAGTATTGGAGGTTCGAGGGCTGAAATAAAAAAGTCGACAGTGAAAGGTTCATGGAAACAATTATGCCCAGAAATGATGAGGGATTTTATAAATTTTGAAGAAACACCGGAAACTCTCATAGATAAAATAATTAACGTAATGATCGAACTAAAAAGGACATCAACATAGAAGCTGTTGATGAATTTATTTAATCTCACTCAACACCGCTGTCAAATGAATATTTAATTGAGCAACAATTGAGTAACAATGAAATTCAAATGAAAGTGAGAAAGGTAACTGTTGAACAAACTTTTGAACATCATGGATGTGATCCCAAAGGAGAACGTATATCTCAAGTATATAGGACAATTGAAAAAGACCCGGCGTGTTATAGAAATCTTTATCAAGAAAAGAAAAAAATGGTGGTATTCAACTAAATCTTGATAAATTTATAAAGGAAACATCCGAAAGTAGTTAACTCGCCTCTTTGGCTTCATTATGTATGCATATTGGTAAATAAATAATTTAAAAATCGGTTTGTGGAGTATATTTTTTATATACCTCTACTTTTGAACATTCAACATTCGCTCACACTTTGGAGAACCAATTACGTTCCAAAGTCGAGGGCTGCCTGTAATTTAAATTTGTTGTATTTTCGAGGATACGGATGATATTCTTTTGGTTTAATAAAAGATTATCATAAATTGTAAAACTTATAAAACCAAGTTTTACAATTTAGTCTTATTTTTTTCTAATAAAAATATTTTAAGGAAAAGTAATCAATTATTTCTTCGGTAGACATCTGTAGTGATATACATCTTGTGATGTATCGATCAAACAATTTTAGAGTTATGCTTGTTGAAAAGGTAACATTTGACGTTAAATAATTCTTCTTGCTGTTTCTTGTTTCATTCATTTAGTTGTGAGTCACATGGTGTTAAAAATGGAAGACACCAAACAGAAAACTTGATATATTTTACAGTTTTTCTTTTATAATGGTGAAAATCTAAGTCATATGGCTAAAATTGTGAAAGGTGTTTATCGTGCCGATACTGTTACAGCCAGTTATGGTTTCAAAATTTTGGTTTCGTAGATTCTATTCATGTATTTTTGATGCTAAAGATGCATCTTACATAGGTGCAGCATAGTCGGAAATGTCGATAAAATATCAAACATTTTCGAAGTTAACCGCATGTTAACAATCGTAGAAAAATCTACTTTAAAATAGCTTTAAACCTTATTTACAGAGCGACTCCGAAATGAGTTACTAAAAGTTCACATAATAATGGATTTCTTTTTTCCCACACTAATAGTAATTTTAGAATGATTTTTCTGTGCACTGACAAGTAATTTGGTCATTTGATAAATGAACTATAGTGTGAACTACAATATTACTCAGAGATTCAACAATGAATCATTTAAACATTAGGAAAACCTCATACTCTGTAGCACAATATTTTCATTAATGTGTAGAAGAAATTGCTGGATTAACATACACCTGCAACCTTTTAAATGCTTGCCCGAACTAAAAAATAAAGATTCATATTAGAAAATGATGAGAAAGTGTCAAAATAAGAGAAAACCTCTATATTCAATAAACTGACTATCACATAAATTACTAAGTCTTCTTTCAAACTAATTAAAAAGCTATTGTCAGCTGATCAAAATAAATTGTTCAACGTAAAAAATTGCTGCATTGCGTGATTTAAAGAATTTATTTAATTCTCCAACAATATTTTTCATAAAAGAATATTGTTGGAGACAAATATGGCAGCTGAAGATCCATAACAACTATGTGTTCTTTTTTGTGAAGCTATAACTTTTAATGATGACCTTAAATTTAAACAAGGTAAGAGAAAGTGTTATTGATTTTCCTTTACATTTAAAAGATTTGAAATACTTTCTGTGTGTAAACATTTCATTAATTATCTAAAAAGTAGCTTACCAAATCTTAATGCAAAATCAAACATTTATAATTTTTTTCTTATTTTTTAGCTCAATAGATAAAAATTTATAAATCTTTATTTCTTTATTTAATGAGACTGAACAATTATTTAATTAATTTTTAATGAGACTGAAATTCAATCTCTATTCATACTCTTTGTAAATTTTACTAGACATGAGACACAAAATTAAGAAATTTTGAAAATCTTGAGTGCTTGAATTTGTCTTTCTTCCTTTTATCAAGTTCAACTATGAACGAATAGCTTCTTTCCTTAGGATTAATCTATATAGAGTTAATATATAGCTTTTTCCATTAAGGCAATTATATGACTCACTATTTCAAATGCTCGTTTTTTATAAAAATTTAAATACATATGGATGTTTTCCAGATTGTCTAATTAATCTTTAAAGCGTTTTGCATACAGAAAAATGTCAAAGTTAAATTTCGGGATAGTTTAGTTGCAAATAATTTCAATCAATGAGCTCAAAATGTTACTCACGGTAACACATAGTATGTTTCGCAATATCAGTATTGTTATCTTAACATTTAAAATTAAGAACTTTGTGATAATTGTATTTTTATGTATTGAAATGAGAGGCATAAATGTTTAATTAAAAATGTTTATTTGTAATTATATAAAGGTAAAAATTAAATTATTACTTATATGTCAAGTTTCTGTGCAATTGCATAAAATGTCTTCATAATTTATTTCTTCTTAAAAGGGAATATGCAAAATAATTTATGTATCAGTTGGAAGGGCAAAAGTTATCTTCAGTTGAAAAATATTCTTCAAAACTTCCATTAAATTAATTTTTGTATGATCATGATTTTAGTGCCATGGTAAGTCCCGGAAAATTTACAGTTGATGATTTTCATGCAGATATTGCTTTGATTTATGCATTTCTGTTCCCTGTTTCCAGTGCTTTTACTATAACGATGTAAAATATAATTTAGTATTATTCGATCAGCCAGAAACAAAAGCGTCCAACGCCTGCTCATTAAATACAATAAACAATTAAGCAACCAATATAACTCAATGAATGTAATATAATTGTGTCTCTTATTTTTCAGAAGCGAAAAGTAAATGTAAAGCAAAATTAGTTTAATTTTTCTCAAAATTATTTTCATCCGAGTTATAAAAACTATTGATAATTAAAAATAATATGTAGCATCCGTATAACTAAAATAAATTTTAGATTAAAACATGTGAAAAATATATAAAAATTTAAAATAAATAGCACTGTCTCATAACAACATAAATAAAAGAGAAAACAAACACTGGCTCACAGTTTATTACAAGAGCAAGATTTACATAGAAATTTATTTCATCGTTCAAATATAATCTGAAATATATATCCTTCTCTTTTACAATCATTATTAAGTATATAATACATCAAACAACCCCTCCTTGGGTTGTTTCAGAAGCTTTCCATAAGCTCAGCGCATAATGAAAACCCACAAGTTGCCAATTACAGCTAGAAGCTCATTAAGAGCTTCTTAAAGGAATGTTGGCAAAAAAGAAGACTAAAATTACACCTACAAACGATGATACGTAACTCTATACAACTGATGAATATTGCAAAATGTGAAAATTTTTCTTCACAATGAAAAGATTTAAAAAATAAATTATCAAATGACAAGAGATGCAGGACTGTGGGAACTGGGTTATTGGTTAAGATTCAGAAGCTATTATGTTGGTCAGAATTCATGTCAGGAGAAAATGTAATAATATTTAATGTATTCACACTTGTTGATAACTCATTTCCTAACAACGAAGTTGCCAGGAAAATGTCAAAACGCATTTCAATTTAGGTATCACCAAATTTAAATGGCGCCAAAAATAGAAATTTATTGCATTCATTCCTTGTTTCAAACAAGCAAATTCAAAAATGAATAAGAATTTTCATAAATAAAAAAAACATGTTGAGTCTATTTTGAAATTAACCTTAATAAAGAACAATAAAATTCCGTTGAAATGAGAAAATAACTTACAAATTACAATAGATATGCTAAAAAGGGTTATTAATTTGTGTATCGATAAATCAGTGTCAACTTTAACTATTAAAGTAAGTTCAAACGTATACCATAAAATACGTTAAATTGTATAATTATTTATAATCCCTGAGAATATATTTTAATACAATTCTGTTATACGTGATTAATATTAAATCATCACAATTTAGAATTCTTTAAACGAAAGTCTTAGACGAAACGAAAATTTCAACTTTTACTCATTAATCACAGATATAACATATATAAAAGAAACTTGTATATCACATTAAATAAAACAAAATACTTATTTTAAAGAAAATTTGAAATGCAAAGATAATTGTAATAAACAATAACTTATAAAATAAATTTTTTTTCAATGAAAGTTGTAGACTTGTATTCATATTAAGACACAATAAGGATCGATTTCATATAAAGCGCTGATAAAATGCTATTTAACCCTCACCATAAGCATTAAAAAAAATTAAAATAAAGGACTTATTTAAAGCAATAGCAACTATGGTATATGAAAAAAATGCATTGAATTCTTTCAAATATGTGGTTGATGAACAAGGTGTGTAGCGCAGTCCCACAGTCCTGCTGAATAGCAACACACACACACACTCACAACAACAACAACAATCAATATGTCTACGCTAGTCAACTACTAGAAAGACAGGAAAGAGGAGCAGAAGCCACTAGTAGCCTTAGCACTTGTCGATGGGTATCGTGCGCTCCTTGAATGATTCGATGGCCGGGACGGGAGCTTCGATGGTCAAAATGCCATCCTTGGAGAGGGACGACTTGATGAGTTCTGGGTTAGTGCCCATGGGAAGCATGAATTCTCTGTTGTATTCCCTGTAGACCGTCTTGTTCGGGGTCTTTTCCTCGTGTTTAGCACTCACCTAAAAGAAAAACGAGCATTTTGAATAAGTTGATTATTAATATTTAATTGCATTACTTGTTTTCAATATATATTCTATTTCTTTTGAAATGTACTCTTAGTATGATATGAATACAATCAATTAACACTTTTAATATAAAATATCAATTAATTGATATAAACTATCAACTACACAAATTATACAAGTATCAATTTATTTCAAGTATAATCAGGTATTATATATTATTTATAATTTATTTTACATCTATATATATATACATATATATACTTTCTTTTAATGTTTTTTTCAACTGACCCTTCACTTTTTCCCTATGTGTTATGTTTTCATTACACATATCAAAGTTACATTAATCATAGTAATTCAAACTATACAGTTATAATGCCAGGTCAGAATTTAAATGTGCTTAAAGAAAGAAGGATTCTTAAAAATTTCCATACCTCACCCGTTAACTCAAATTCATTATTATATTAATAGATGAATTTAAGCAATTTAGTTTTTAAAAAAACATTCATTTTGCCACAAAATAATGAATGGATAAGGAAATCTTAATATACTTATCAAACTATAATTTTTTAAGTGACGATATAGAGCCAGTTGCAATTGAATGAAGGTTATATTGTACGCATATAAAGACAGATACGTACTACTTTTATCCGTCAAATTCCACTCTTTATCTCAAAACCAGAACAATATTTTGATAATAAAAAATAAAGGAAAATTTCCTTAAATATGTATCATATTGCACTTAATATGTGTCATATTGCACTTTTTTCTTTTGCACTTTATTCTTATCATATTAATGGTATAAAACTAATGAATACAATGGTGTGATTATTAAAATATTTTAATACAATGTTTCTCAATTGACAAGGTTATCGTAAACATTTTGAAGACGACATATTAAATAGATATAATTATTGATGAAAACATTTGGATGCAAAATATTTTTAATTTTCATTTGTAATTTAGTTGTACGAATATTGACAGATCTAAGGAAGAATCATGACTTCAGGTAATTATTTCTGAGAGTAAAATATATTTTGTGCGATAATAATATTTTTCAAATGATTGCACATGTTTTCTTGATCAATGTTGAGAAATTATTATTCAGATGTGATTGTGTGTATAAGAAATTTAATAATTATATATTGAATCTGATGTCACCTTTAAGCTCAAGAATTTTACAAATTCACTTTGTTAAAAAAATATTGAGAAATTTCTACCGTACCAAAGGAAATTAAATGTTGCACAATGCCATTAGGTTTTATAATAGGATTCGAATGATATGATAATATCATCAATATGCCGATTAAAATACGACAATCAATTCTTTAAAAAAATTGAGGAAATAAGAAGAGAATTATTCTTTAACATGTCTGCTTAATATAATCAGTTACAAATTTATTTTTTTATTTTGCTGCTGGTGCCATTGTTTTTAATGCACATTCGCAATAAGACGCATCCTTTTTTCCCAGATAAATAATAACGCCTTTACATTTTTTACATGAGAGAATGGATAATACGATGACGTAGTATATCAACACAAAACGAACAATGAGTATTTAATCTTCGATAGAAACCCGGAAGACATGTAATTTGGGTGGTTAGATGAATATAATTACTTCTTAACTAGCAGCAATTTTAGTAATAATGAATATTGTTTCTTTTTAAAAACCATAAATTGTGTCAATTGATGTAAAATATGATTTAATGCCTAACCAAATTTCTATTGTTTTCAACTTGGCATTTTTACTTTTGTTTTAAAGATTGTTGATCAAATCTTATATATAATTTTCCTCCATTGCTATGCAATAAATAATAATAACTACAATAATAATAAACTTGAATTGTGTTTTCAGTAATAAAGAATTTGAAAACAATGTTAATGATAAAAGAACGATGTTGATGAACGATGACGATCATAAAAGTTTATCTCAGTAATAATTGCTTAAATATATTCACATTCAAAGAAATATAAATTTAATTATTTATATAAGATATTTTGAAATATTTTCCCCACAGTTCTATGTAAGAAGTTTACATAGAACCATATGATTGACATTCATTTAAAAAAAATATTAAAAACAATAATTATTGGGCAATTTATACTTTATGGTACTTTTCAAAGTGAAATTATGGAATATTTCTTTTCTTAACGCGGAAAGAAAAGGAAAAATAAACGAATAAATTGTTTTGGAATATCGCTAACTCGACCGATTTACTCTATTTTGGACTGGTAAAGAAAAAGCATAAAACAAACCAGAAGAACATTTTAAGAATTAATGAATGCTGTATTTAGGTTGAAAGAGCACTTTTCTCAGTCTAAAATATTCCGGAAGTATTCGAAGTAAAAAGTAACAGGTACCTACTTAAATAGATAACTCTGTCTGGAATATTTTTGGCCCTAAAAACCATCAGAAATATATTAATGAAGTGCTCTGTGGATTCTCTCACATTCCTTTTAGAAATCCTTGAATTTAAAGAGTGTTTACATGAGAATAAATTTGGACCTTAATGTAAACTAAAAACTACTTAGTAAACTATTCTTAGTAAATGCTAAACTTCATTTTTCTAAAACATTTATTGCATTGCAATATTAAGAGAACTTTCTTTTAAATCTCTCCCTTAATTTCCTTTCTTTGTTATTAGTTTTGTAATAATAAAGAATCCATTTATAACGTGGACTAATTGTAGTAAAAAATATGCGCACACTAATCAAAATGTTTGCTGTTTGTATTAGTTGAAATGTTTGCTGTTTTGTGTTGATTTGTTTCTATTTTATCGAATTAAAGAGACATTTTACATGTATATGACGTAAATTAAATGCATTACATTTTTAATAAGCGCTTTATTTGTAGTTATTTTGTAGTCTAATTTTGTAGTTCGCTTCTCATTTTACAACTTCATAAGGAACTAAAAAATTAACTTTATTTATTTACGAAGCTTTACCAATATGAGACATGTTTAGATAAGATATCAATAGTGATCAATTTACCATTTTAAAATTCTTGATCAAAGTATTGTTTGCATTGGACCGTGATCATTTTCACAAATGCGGAGAAAAACTTGAAATACATAAAAGCACTTGGAAAAAAGGCTACTCATTTATCCTTGCAGCATATTTTTACTAAAAGCATGTATCTGCATTAATTTTAATCTATTCTTACAATATATTAAAGTAATAGCATTACACAAAGCATGCATTACTAAAATTAAAAAAGAAAAATGCGTAAAAATTTGGAAAAGCAAAGAAAATATTTATACTTTTACCTCTCACAAAGAAAATATTTATACTTTTACTTACAATGTTCACTGGATTCTATTTTTTTTTTAAAATAAATCATATTTAATAAGCAACACTATCAAATCCTTCTTTCTCAAAAACGTAAAAATAATAGTTATCAACCCATTAAATATTCTAAGCTTTTTTCCTATTTTAAACGAAATTAAAAAATTCTAACGAAGAAAACAATCATTAAAATGTCAACTCGCTTATTCTTAAATCAAAATCCATCCGTGCAAGCAGTAATCCTTAAAAACAGTTGAGAGCAGATTTTATTTATCCCCATTTGTATCAGAATAAGGTCAAGAAAAATTTACAAATTTTTATGTGACAACCTTCGTTAAAAGAGATAAACGATGCAAAGTTATATTTGATTATAAAATTAAATATATATAAAACTTTTACAAAATGCAAAGAATGTGATACATTTCCTATGCTTTTCACAATTAGCTGGTTACTGCAGAAGAATTACTTTATTTTGAAAATTTTCCATTATGAATGGTTTACATTATAAGATATTATCATTCTTTTAAGCTTTATTTTGGTAAAAGTGAAGTAATGGAATTTTTAATTCGCTTTTTTTTTTCTTTCTCTAGGAAAATATTTGGGTTTGATTTGAAATAAATTCAATACTATCTCTTAAAATGCTTTAAATAGTTTATTTATTTCCATAAACTGTATAGGAATTATAAATCAAAAATTTCGAATATTAAAAATTGAGTATTTGTAAGTTATTTATAATTTGAATAGAATTTTAGCTCCTAAACAAAAGCATTCTTCGAATACTTTTTGATATTGTTTGACGTTTATAAGGGCTAGGTAAACAGTATTATTTTTCTATTTTTATTTCTTATCTCTAAATAAACAAGTGTTTAAATTTAAGTGGCTGTTAAGATTAAAAAGAAAGTAGTATCGACAATGAAAGATAACATTATAATCTCAGTTAATCAAAACTTGAACGAGTGAAATTTTCATACAGAGATTATAAAATGATGAATCATGCAAACTTAATTTCTTTTAAATTGTGATACTTATTTATGGAAACGTAAAAGTTAAAATGTACGTTGAGTGCGCAAACGTTTCAGATTGTCTTCGAAAAGTACCATTTATTAGTTCAAAATTAATTTTAGAGCAAAAATATAAATTACGTAATTAATATAAATTAATAATCACTTATATTTCATTTAAAATCTGAAATTGATGAAAATTTGAAATTGATGATATTTTAACTTAATATTTTACTCCGTGAAAATCAACTTGCCCATCAAAGTTATTTAAATTTTTTATATATAAGTCTAAAAGATAAATAATGAAAAGTTTACTAATTTGAACAGAAAATTAGCTTATTTCATGTTCAGGAAGTTTTGCATTCCTGCTAATTAGTTGACATGTTTATGCACGAAGAAAATATTTATATATATTGAGATTACGGAATCTATAAAATGTTAGATTCATCTTTCTTCAAAGGGAATTGAAATAAGTCTAATTTAAAAATATAGATGATACAAGCATTTTAGCAATTGAAAATAAGTAGCATGAGTATACTCTCGCGAAAGAATAAATAACTGGAGTTTTTTTTTAATACTCATTGTATAAATGAATCTACAAAGGAAGGTTTCTTAAGAACTATTAAACTTAAAAAATGTTTTCTATTAGAATAAAATTTATCGAATGATTCTTTTTTCTTTTGCAATTTAAAAGTACTTTTTAATACAATACAATTTCTTATTTTAAAGTCGCGGTATTTAATTTTCATAAATTAATTGTATGGTTAAATTAAATTTCTGTTTTTTTTTTCATATGAATATTTTTGAAAATAAATTCAATTAGTTCAAACTTTAAGACCTCTTGACAAATATTTAATCTGCATTTATCAATTCCACGTAGAAATTAAATGTCTAAAGTCTTACTATTTTATGCAATAATATATTGGAATTCTAGTAATGAAAAATGCAATGTTGATATTTACTACTTTATTTATTGGGTAAAATAAAATTTAAAGGAATATTTGATATTTATTGTAACTTTAAATACCAAAACATTAATAATATTTCTTCATTATAATTCCCTTTTTGTTAATAAAATAGTCTACATCATTTCAAACAAATATCTAAGGCATATAATGCCATACATGTGAGACAGTTTTTTATTTCTTCTCATTGTTTTTTAAATACTCTTAAAGAAAGCAATTTTTATTTGTTAAACATCATTTTTAAATACCAAAGGTCAAATTATCATAAAGATGCAACACCTTAACCGTTTATCTTTCACAAATAAGATCGAAAATATTGGTTACTATAATTTGGTTGGGGAAGTCTAGCGTCCAAATTTGTTCTCCAATTTTTTGAAATATGTCATTAAAGTTATATCGAATATACTTAAAATGATATGAAAAAACTTTAAGCGCGATCAATATTATTTCACATAACTCTGTTGTTATATTTACAATACAGTTTTATTTTCGGTTTCTTTACGTGTGCTTTAGGTTATTTCTATAAACTATATTAACAAACAATTATAAATTTTAAAGCTAATTAAATCAAAATTTTGTTCTTTTAGGCTCAGTAAAATCTATTTTGGGTCAATGTGTCTTGTAACACCTATCTATTAGTAGAACCGTGTGTCAAAGTTTTTGCCTATTTATCCACAAAAAGATTATTTCTTAGAAACAAGTACATTGGTTTATATGTTTCATATTGACTCTGAAAGAAATTTAATTAATCAAATAAAATGAGGAATTAAATAAAAAATTTTGACTTACTTGTTCACAGGTAAATAAGTTTTCTGGTCACTTTTATGTGTAATTTTATAAGAGTATTAACATCATGTTTAAAATTAATTCAATCAAACCATTTGGTTACTGATAGATAAAAAAAAATTGCTTTATATCTGTATATTTTGTAACAACTCTGCATTAATACATGTCTAATCAATATTATGATTTCGGTCCTTTTTAACATAAGATTTTTTTCATATTGGTTGGGATGTTTTGAATCACCTCTGGAAAAATTAAAACAAATCATATTAAATTTAAAGTTAACTAGATAAAATTGTGCTCCTTTTACTCATAAAAATGTGAATTATTTCTGATTGCTATAGTTTGAAATATGTTTATAAGAATATCAACAAATAATATAAAGTGGAAAATTAGTTAAATAAAGGTTCTATTGTGTTTATAAAATATAAGTTCTAAAAGTACTTAAACATTATAAATTATAATTAGAGTTTTTGGTAAATAAAAAATTTATTCATATATTTAGATTATTTTCAAATTTTATTATTACTCACTTTTAGCTTGTTATCGATGGTCTTAACCAGAATCTCCTCAGGTGCATAATCACTGACGTCAAACCTCAACTTGAGACTTTTGCCGTCATTGCCATTTTGCATGAGAGTGGACGAATTCAGGTCGTCCATCCATGAGCCAGTGTGGTTTTCGGACTTCGTACTAGAGGACGATTCTTCGGAAGTGGACATACGGATAGACGCACTGGACTTGAATGAGCCACCCTGTTCATGGTCGTGAAGTTTCGCTTTCAGCCTAGCCATCTCCTCTTCCATTTTTTTCATTTCCTGTTCGAAACGACCCCGGATAGAGTGGAACTCATCATCAAGAACATGGAAGTCGGATTTTTGAATGGGAACTTTACGCTCGGGCGCCATCATCTGTTAACAGTATATTCAAATCTAAAAAGAAAATCGTTTCTGATTATCCTAAAAATTATTGATGGAAAATTTATTGTATTGATAAGAAAATAATATATTAACAACAATAACTTTAATAACGGAAAATTAATAGTACTGATAAGTAAATAACACATACACAAGTTATTTCAACAATAAGAAGTTGTTGTCGGATATAATATTTATATAACTTAAAGCATTATAATATGTGAATCTATAATTGCATATTTACAGTATATTATACAATTTTAAATAGAAATCTATAATTTTCATTAATAATTTCATTGTATAAATATATTATTCCAAATCGTACATATCATATTTGGCTTTGTTTTACACAGAAGTAAAAACATATTTACAATTCTGGACTTAGAAACTGCCATTCTAAAGTCACTCTACATACGAGAACTAAATCAAGAAATGAGCTTGGAAAATATTTGCTCTCGGGTGTAGCATTTTGTTATTCACAATTTATGTTAGTTGTGATCATAAAATTTTCTTATAATGATATGCTAGTCTTAGTGAAACTGCTATCATAATATATTTAAGTATTTTTGATATGAAATATGCTGTGAACGTAATAATTTAATTAAAACTCGTTTCAGCTTTTAAACTGAGGAAAATTAATTAAATTTTTATTTAGATACAATTCACTTAATAAAAATATAGTGAATCTACATCATAATAAATACTCATCATTAAATCTATTCAGTGGGAATTAATATTTTAGCATTGAACAAATGTGATTTGCATTAATTAGTTTACATTATAAAATGTACCTTTTTACCATTTTAAAAAATGCTCAGAAGCAGATATATCTTATTTCCATTACATGACTTTTACGTTCATCAAGAAAGAAATTTTACTTACAATTTTTCGTTTTCTTAATTAAAAGGAACTTAAAAAAATTATTCGTTAAAGCAAATGTAAGTACATAAAAAATATTCATTTAACATTTTTTTATTCATCAAGTTTAAATCAATTACTAATATAGTTATTTATGCTACAGATTTGAAAGTGCGAAATAAATAGCTTAAGTAATAATGCATATATAAAATACCAAATACTAAAATATACTTTCACTCATTTTCAAGAAACGTAATTCCTATTTAATAAATATGATAGATTTAAAAATTACTAAATTATTGAACATATGTACACTCGAAAATCTAAAATTATAATATAAAAGTAAATTTTTATTCTGGACTGCAAAACACCCCATTTGAAACGAATATATTAGAATTGAGTTAATTAAAATTAGTTAAATCCGATTGTGAAGAATAAGTTATACACACATATAATGCGAAATATTAAAATTAAAATTAATGCTGCATACACCATGTATGAATGATTTCCTTACTTTAAAGTATCAATTTTATTTGTAAATAATTCGAATTAAAATGTACATCAAGTATGTTTAGTATAAAATTAAATTAAAATAATAAAATATAAAAATAATTTTTAAGAACCCGTTCTTTCATTTAAAAATATTGCAATTCGCGAATAGTTTTCCTTTTTGTACCTAAAACTATAACAACAAAGATGATAAATCATGATGTAATGTGATATTCTTTTTCTTAAGGATTTTTAATTCAAGAATATTCAGAGTACACAACGGATAAGAGCCGTGCTGCAATATAGTTGCTACTATATTTTTTGATAGAAAACAACTTAAAACATTTTTCACTTTTACTTTTGTTTTAGAGAATTATTCCTGTATTCTAGTTTCAGTATGAACATATAAAAATTAAAAATTTTTATAATTAAAAGTTTTTAAGTATTTTCTTCTTCGTCTGTGAAAATATTTGAGAAGCAATGATTTATTGGGGGACTATATGAAGGACAAAATATTAATTTAAAATTATTACTAGCATTATTTTTAATATCCTCGCGCTACTTTTTTTCATTACAATAATTTATGCTTTTCGCAGCTCAATACAGTTTCAAATTCAGCAAACAGTATCAGCATTGAAATTTATATATTTAAGACACTGTATCTGATTATCACGAGCTTTATTTACTTATTTTATTGAAATTTTTATTTTTCCCTCTATGAAAATATAATTTTCAATAAACATCTCTACGAGAGAAATTTGTTCTAGTGGCGACATCTATCGCTTTCATCTAATGATGACAAGCTCTTGCATAGTCATATGAATTATTAAATTAAATAAAAGTGTATAAAAGAATACAAAAATTATGCCCACATTCACAAAAATTGCTAAAAATTAAAATTAATTCAATTTATGATCTTTCAATGTAGCATCTTTTAACTGTGGGAAGCAAGAATCCGTTCCTAGTATTATTTAAAAACTAAATTAGATTCCACACTAAATAGAACATTACGAAAAACATTCAATTTAGAAATTAAAATAAAATAAAAGTGTTAAATATTTTTTTAAAAAAACAGTTCTATTGGACAGTTTGGAAGTTATTAGCATGAACTACAATAAAAAAAATAACTAGTTGTTAATAACAAATTAAGAAAATCCTTTAAATTTTTTATTCATTAAACAACTTTTAAATTTATTTTCTTACTTCTTACATACATTCAAAATTAGAATAAGAGAATGAAACTGTTAAGCCAAAAATAAATTGCATAATTTTCTTTTATCTAAAAAAATTGACAACTATGATAACTAAAGAGTATCATTCAAAAAAACATTTACACTTTTCTTTTTATTGTTTAAAGAAAAATTTGCTCAGGTGATAAAAATAGATAAAATACTCGTTTCACACCAATCACTTTCTTTTTATGCATGTCATTCTAACCTTTTCAATCTTAAAAAGATAAATTTGTAAATTTCTTTCTTATCAAGTGAGAGTCAAGAGATCCTGTATACTATACAATCTACACAAGAAATAAAATCTCATAAAAATCGATTAGAAAAACCTTTCCTTCAAAAGATTGAAAGTACTTTCAAAATATTATACGCAATTTTAAATTTTTAGACTTGATACAAATATATTTAAAAAACAATCAAGGAATGCATGATATAAATAAAAGTTATAGTACTATTTTTGATCATGTTTTAAAATTAAAGCGATAATTGAGAGTATTAAAAATAGACATTATGTTTAAATAATCACAATATTGTAAATTATTATACAAGGATTATACGAATATAATATCTATGTTATATATAGAGAAGTAAGCAATTTTATTGAATGCATGTTAAATTTTTAACTTTACAAACAATTAATTATAAAAATATCAATTTCTTCAATGTGAAGATAACGCTGCTGGATAGTGCTAAAATAAATTTAAAATAAAGACTTAGAAAAAAACACAATATTGTTCGTGATATTTCATGCAAATCCAAACATCCTTGAATTAGAATGAAGAACTTACAATATCACATAGATGATAACATGCTTATGATAATTTATTTAAAACCATAACTATAACATTAAATAAGTCAAGGTAAAACTTGATTCAACAGTTTTGATAATTTTGAGATTATCAAATTGAACTAAAAAGAAATTATTGGTAAACTGCTCCACAATTTATACTAAGCATTATTACTCAAGCTAAGTAAACATCTTAAGTAATAATGCTAACTTATGTGAGAGAAACGCATGAAACTCATTTCATTTACAAGCAATACATGATTTTAATTTACGAAGAAAATTTACAAATACAAGTGAGCTCTCAACCTAAATATTGAATATGATCCTTTTTATCAAACGATCTGAACTTCACGACGTGACTTGCATGCAGTGTAGGTGATCACCGTGTGAACCGTAAAGCATTCAGGAAAAATAAACATCTGCCCTTCTCAGCATTATTTTCGCCTTTCAAAAGAATAAAAAAATAACAATTTTCACATGCCTCGTTTTTGATGGACAACAATACCCGGACGATTACGCAATCGCGAAGAGGAAACTTGTTGGCTACACGTGACTGTCCAGTCTCCGAAATCGTTTTCATCTAAACATATCCGCGAACTTTTCAGGGACATACCAAAGGCAAGGTCGGTGCCTAATCCTCCAACCTAGCCCTCAAACAATCGCAGTTTCTTTCAATGGGAGAATAAGCAAGTATATACAGGGTGAAAGAGGGAAAAAAATTCAATTGTTGCTTATAATGGAGCAGACTAGTTAAATAAGTAGTTGATTCCAGTGCGCATCTGCCTTAGATTAGATGATGGAGGCGATTTCGCAAGAGGCGTGGAGATTTTGTAACGAGTTTTGAAATAGGATCCTAGATATTTTACAGAGATAATTAAATAAATAATGGATAGGATTTCACCCTCGTGTTATATTTCCTGATATTTAAATATTTTGCAGCTTTTAATCTTGAGGTAATAGCATAAAAATAATTTATATTCATGAATGTAGGAGATAAGGTACCAGAGATGAAAAATGCAGGAGATATAATATGACATTACGCATTCGATCATTTCAACCAATGTGAATTAATTTAAAGTGAGTCAGATGTGATCATACATATTCATTTAATTATTTACAAGCTTTCATACAGTAAAATGAATATTTTGTTGGGAAAGGATGAAATATTGATACATCACATGGAATACGTAATTAAGAATTTATAAAAACTTGCAACATCATAAAATACATACCAATCTTTTTAATTGAAAGCCATTAACAAAATATAAATGAAAAAGTAATAAATGCCTATTTAAAGCTTGCTTATTGATATTAAAAGTTTGCTTATGCTCCTTAAATAACTGCATTTAATACAATGATGCAGTTTTCCTAATAGTTCTTCTTTATCTTAACTTTATAAAATCATTCAAAATGAGATTGAATTCATAAAAAAAATTCTTATAACTTATAGTGTCAGTTTACTTTCATCGCTTTTGAAATAAAAATGTAAAAATAATAATTAATACTAAAGATGATAGATAAGAAAACAATTATACCTATAGATGGCAGTATATTCTTTAGTTTTAGTACAAGCTGAGAAAAATTAAAATAAATTTATTTAAAAAAATTATTCTTGCACTTTAAAATCAGATTTTCAAAAATTATTAAACAGCAAATAAATTTTTTTCCTTAATTGTTTCTTTTGAAATATAGATATAAAACTATTAAAATAAAAGCGGGAGAACAAATTTAGAAACAGACGATTACATGATAATGCATATTCTACACTTTTTTGTCGTAAAATTAGAACAATGAAAAACATATTCGGAAATTCCATTGAAAAACAATTCTATTGAAATTTAAATTATCTACAAGGCGGTTTATCTCACTTTAATAAAAATTAAAATGATTTTTTTTTTTTGCCTTATTCTTCACGTGTAATGCGCGTTCTCTGCATCACAAAGCATAATCAGATAACAAAATGCAAGCGATATGACAGCCCTTAATAATTAATTACACTAAAAAAAAATTAAAAAAAACTTTACCCGATCCCAGTGTTAATATAGGCGAATCATATCGCTTTTGTCCGCCACAGGAAGAGGTGTTCCGTCAGACAAAACTGTCTATCAGAGAATGGGCTTAATTACATTAGTATCTAATTCAGAAGGGAGCACGCGCTTTCGCTGGTGATACGCATGGATTGCAAATTCGTGATGCACAAGCACACAGTTTATAACACCCGTTACTTTTTTGCAGATTACAACGCCCAATTATTATCTTTTTATCCTTTCTGGTAAAAAAAAAAATCCCAATTCAATGTACAATAAAAAAGAGTACCGGGTCAAAAGGGGAAGGCGTGGATAGGATTGGTGATGGTTTTCATTTCATTCACAACACAAGATTAACGATTCAAACAAGTTAATATAATGAGAAAGAAAATGTATCATATATATATATATATATATATATATATATATATTGGGTAACAAATAAGAATATAAAAAATTATTCGATTAATAGAGGAAATTTAAAAAAATAAATAAATAAAAAAGTCCATCAAAATTGTTAAGTCTTAAAGAAATCTAGTATCAAATTTCAAAATTTGTATGATAAGCTAATTAAAATATGAAAATGAATAAAATTCCAAAGCATAGACATAAGTAACGTCATCTACAGTGTGTATAAAATAAAATACTGTGTACAGGCATTAACCTTTTAATAACAAATAAACTTTTATGCTACTCTTCGATAATACGTCATAGTAATAACTATGAATGAGTGGGTAAATGTCGGTTAGAGTCAAGCATTACTGGCTGCATACTATATTTAGGTTTCTACATAATATTGTATTCAAGATTTGAGGCAGAAGGATACCAACAGGTCGATTTCATTTGCACGTCGATTAGCATATTAGCTAATTACACATTTGAACGAACAAAAAAATATCAAATTTGGAAAACGCCTTTTTTAAAACTTAAGCATAAATCTAACAGTAAACTTGAAGAAGCCAAATATATGATCATTTAAGCAAATGGGGCAATTATTGTTAAATAGGAAGGAATAAAAAATCCGTGAAACAGATGGTCCAATTTAAAATTTTAATAATAATTAATATATCTGTTGAAAAGAATTAATCTATTTTTAAAGGTTTGTGTATTGAAGTTATATAAAACTGATTCATTTTTCGTAAGCAATTCATTACTCAATTCACTCATTAATGAATATATGCTCTGAGGTAAAATATATAGAAATTATCATTACAGCAAATAATGATCGCAAGAATCAAGATATTTATATAACAATTGAGATATTTATAAAACAATTAAAACCAGTTTATGTTAATTTTCATATTCAGAATTCACTTCCTGAGACAAAAGTTAAAACATTAAATGAGAATTTTAGAATCAGAATGAAATGTTAAATTTAACCTTCTATTAAACCTTAAATTTATTAATATTTATACATTTTAAGCAATTCATTGATTTTAAAGATTAAGTTAATTTTAAATATTGCATTTTCCACAGAAATATGTGGTTATTTCATATCTTATATTTCCTAAAACTTCTTTCGCAATAATTTCCAAAATTTTGGCTAAAATACCACTTTTTTTTTAACTGTGCCCGCAAAATGTCCTAAATACCACTATTTTCTGAAAAAGAATTAAAAAAAAAAGTATTTTCACAGAAAGATGATGTATTTCAGAAATTTCATTTCTGAGAATGGAATGAATCGTAGTCGAAAATCGAATTCTGATTTAGCAAACGATTCCGGAAAGGATGTCAATGACATTATCTTGATATAAGTTCTCCAGATACAACATCACGCGAGTGTAAAAGATTAAATTCAGAAACGACAAATAAAAGAAATGGATTTTCGGCTATTCTTTGATATGAAAAATACAAAAGAAACTATGTGTTCGATAATAATTAAGTTCGCTACAAAGATATCGCATGTTCTAAGAAGCTTTACTTAAAATTGCTTTTGAAATGGTTTTATTATGATAATGAAATTCACTGTCTAAAATACATTCAGAGATATTGAACAATTTTTACCACACAAATCTTTACTAATACAATAAGAAACAAAATATATAAAATTAATTTCAATAATTATATGAGAAAAAAAGGGAAACTTAAATAAAACATAAATAAAATATATTGTAAATTTTAATTATAATAGCCTTTTCAAAATTATTTTTAAGAATTCTCAGGTAAATTCTTACTTCAATAATAATAGTGTAGTTTAAGTTAAATAAGAACAAAAATGTATATTAGTATCTTGACTGCTAATTTTTGGCTCGATTGCGAAAATTCAACAAAAGTACATATACAAGTAACTTATATTCCCTTATAACTCTAATAAAATGCGGCCTACAGCAATACTTTATATACTTTTTCAAGAAATTTTTAGTTACATTTTTTCCTAAGATAACAGATCAAAAACAGAAACTTGTAACTGTAACTTCATTATCGGAGCCAATAACAAACACAAGAGCAATCAATTAAGCTGAATTTGGGATAAAATTATTACTAAGAACAAGAACATACTCACATTTACACCGATTAATTAAAAATAAATGATTTAGAATGTTTCTTACATACTGCAAAATGACCCTCTACCATTTTATTTCAAGAACAAAATTCAGAAATTAATACACTTTTCAGTTACGGTTTGTTTATGTTTTAAATATAAAGAATAATAAATTCATCAACTAGAAAATCTGTTATCTTATACCAAAATATTTATTTCCAACAAAATTATCCTAAATTGTCCAATGTATTCAAGTTTTAAAATAAATTGTTCCAGTTGAAGACTACATTGAGAACAATATCCAAATTGCATGTCTCATGCAAAGGCATAAATATTCTTATAATTGAAAGATTAGTCCATCTAATGAGACCGTACCAAGCAATCCTCTTGAGTGACAAACGGACTTGAAGGCTTCAATAACAATAACACGCCGCGAAATATAAAGCGTTCATCCATCAAAGAGGATTAGGCCATAACTGCCAGTTACTATAGCAACATGGATGGCGGTCATAGTTTTGTTTTTCTTCTCATTCATTGTATCTTCGGATGAGGTCATTTGTTAATGTCAGCTAATCTGTCACACTTATAAATATACCCTGGGAAAACGGAAAGGTTGGTTTAGCGATTCATCGTGCTTCAAAAGCATTGTTTTGTTTATTTTTTATTTCTCTCATAATGATGATGATTTCAGTTTACTAAACTTCATCTAATAGGTTCAGATCGTGAAATTGTAGGATCTCTAAGTTAATGTGAAGGGTTGGGCAGAGGCGTATAAACTAAGGTAACTCTCATTTCGTAATGACATTTGAATTGACTTTACGAATTCAAATTACACGTTTCTGATTGAACTAGAATGGTAAATAATTCAACATTTAATTAAATTGTAGAAGTATAAAATCTCAATATCTTAATTTCCATTTATACAAGATAAATATACATTAGGCAAACCACGATTAAAATAACATTAATATCCATTTTTCGTGAAGCATTATCATTAAAGCTTGCGTACTGTAATGAATTTTATATTGAAGCGTTGAAGTTACATAATCATGGCAACAAAATACAATTGTGTAATTTATGTTACAAAATGAATTATCTTTTTTTCATTAAAAAGCGGATTCTTGCAATTATTTAAAGACCAAAGCACTCATTTAAAAGCTACTTGTGTGTGACGTATATGCAAACATGTACCAGGCATAAGTTCTAAAAACACATTTACAAAGGTGGAATCTTTCAAATATGTACATTTCCCAGAGGTTACGAGTTTTCATTCATAATAAGAGACTCGATTCGTGGAAGAACGTGATTTTCCAAATACCTACATTTCTAACTGAAATTGAAGCCTCCCCCAAAAGCGTAACCTCAAAAGCAGATGTCACAATAGCGTGATTCTGAAAATGAAAACATGGCTTAACTCGTTCGTGAGATTAAAAAATATCCTTCTTTTTCTTACTAAAGTGGATAACCAAAATGAATTCGTATGCAAAAATTAGATATGATTTGGGAAAAATAAAATCTATTATAACTATTTCTTTTTTTCTCTCCCTCTCTCTCGCGGTGTAGATATATAAGTTCAAATAACAAATTCAAGATAGGCATTCATTTATTATATTGACCTCTTAATAAATTAGCATGCTATTTAATAATTCCGAGTTAGCAACTGGAAAGTTTTTATTTACGTAGTTGGGAAGTATTATTTTTATATAGAACCTACACAGAATATAATTAAAAAGTACAGAATAGAGAAATAATTAAGTTAATTTGATTATTAAATAAATTTCTTTTAAATTTTAAACTTTCTTTTTCTACTTCAGTCCCTATATAAATTTATAAAAATATCATGAATTCATTAGAAAAATAATAATGACATAAATTTCCTATTATAATAAAGGTATTTATTAATATTTACGAGTATAATTGTCTTACAATTTAGAATATTAATGTAATTTTCTAGAGGCAAAAAGATTAAAAATACCTAAATATAACAAAAACCTTAAATATTATCGTGTCGTATTGTAACAGAAAGCTACAGATGAAATCAAATGAATTATTTAATAGTTTTTTAAATAATGTCGAATAAGATTTAATAATAGAACACAGTAAATTAAGATTTTGTGTAAATGTGTTTGTTATACTAATAAAGAGATATCATTTAACGTACAAATAAGCTTATCTTAATTTCAACTAAACTTATCATTCTTTCTTATTAATTAACATTTTTAATAAAAACAAGAAAATAATAATTTGTAAAAAAATTCAACTGTGTGATATTTAAAATTTTTATTTAAAAAATTAAACATGTAAATTATTTTCAAATTATTATGTTTATCTTTATTAAAAATGTCTCATGAATCGAAATGATGTTTAATTTAAGCTTCCATTAACAGCTGTTATTATTTTACAGTAAATTATAATTAGATATTTGATTCATATTTCAAAATAACTTAAGATTCATAGATATTCATTACAAAATTATTTAACTTATGATATTTAAACGCCAACAAATATATCGTTATTTATTGCACAGTTATAAAAAGATGTGTGTATGTGTAACCTAGATATCCCGGTGCAAATACCACCTACAGAAGGTGTTTTAACAGTGTCGAACCAAAACAACCCTACCCGAGATCGCATGCAAGTGTTTCGAACCAAAAGATGAAACATCCACTCGAAAACTTCCGCATAAAAAGCAATTTTATAAAAGTGGAATGTTTACATGGTGTGTTGCGCAGTTACGTGCAACTTAGTATGGAAAATGCAGTAGCAAATCGGGAAGGACGCCAGAGAAAGGTATAAAACTGTCAAGAACTCCTAAATATGCGCGCCTACCTACTGACCCTCAAAAATCGCTGTGATTCACGACACATTTTTAGTCACATGACGTCAACCCCGAACGCAGCGGATGACGGGATCTGTTTTTGTTGGCCGGAGAGTCCACGCCGAATATTGATTTTTGTTCACCTCCCCCATACCACCCACCGATTTTTCCTGATCAAAAAGTACAAGAGAATTCCATTCCGAAAGAATACATGGACAATTACAGAAAACGATTTCAACTGTGTCTTGAGGTGTTTTTTCAAGGGAAAAAACTTCCTCGGTGCTTTCGTGTTTTTAAAAGAGCATTCGTAGATAAATGGGGTGAACAGGAATGGAAAACTTTTGTTTTTCTTCCTTTAGGGGGAGGAGATGGAAAAATAAGAATATATGTAATCGTTAATACATTTTGATTTATAACTTTTTAGCAATAAGAAGATAATATACAAATAATAGAATAAAATAAATTACTAATCACAGAATATGTTTATGAAACAACAGACGATCTCAAAAGCTGATCTTCCATGGTTTTTGAATCATTCTAAAATAATAAATAAAATTAATAATATTATAAAAGTAAATGAAAAAAAGTTTTTTTTTATATATATTTATCGTGAACCTTGTTTTCATTTAGTATGCATTTTCCAATTAAACATGAACGTTATATGAACATGTGGCAAAGTTCCAATTATTAGTCTAGACGAGTCTTTATTCAAATCCTACACGCGCGAAGGTTAAATAAGAATTGCTTCTGGTATTTACTCTATATTATGTCTATGAATTGAAAAAAAAATATGTTAAATATATTTTCTTATAACAATGGATATACCAGTCATATAATTTAACTATAAAAATCAGAAAAAAAAATTAATATTTACAAAAATGTGTTTAACGAAAAATAAATTTTCATATATATATATATATATATATATATATAAGAAAAATTTCAAAGTAATAAATTATATAACCATATCTTAATACTTATAAAAATCTATTCAAATAGACAAAGTAAAACATCTTCTTTAGACCAAAAGCATATATTTAAATTTTGAGTCATTCACGCTATCAAAAATTATATATATTAATTGAAGTAACTAAATTTATTTATTTTAATTTACATACATAATTACATATTTTATTACATTGTTTCAGACAAAAGGTAATATGTATGCAAGAGATAATTTTGTAGTTTAAAATCACAATTATGTGATGAACTCAAGAATTTATCTGGAAATTTTTTAAACATCCACGTTCTACTAACAATACATTTAATAATTAAAATATTATTTCCTAAATTAAAAAGAATTTTCAAATTGTTTGCAGATAAACAATGATAACAAAATTGTAGGGATGTGTGAAGAAATAGTAACCGTTTAATCGCATTGGAATTAATAGACAGATATACCTTCATAAATGAAAAAAAAATTAAAATTAGGATTATAAATGGCATAATATTACTATAATCATTTAAACGCATAATTTGTTAAAACTGAAAAAAATCGAAGTATTTTTATAAAGAAATGATACTGATATTGGTGGGAACTCAAACATAATAACTAAAATCAACATGACCTTGTTTCATCTGGCAAAGAGACATGAAAAACCCGGATATTTCCATCTAGCTAGTTTCAAAACTCGTGCATAAGAAAAACCATTCATACTTTCGAATCTCGCCAAAATTGCCATGCATTCATTTAACTGTCTGAAACTGTGCATCAGTTTTGACTTCTTTCCAATACCCGGGAAACTCGTGACGCTATGACTTGCAACAGACACGCATATGCTGTTTGAAAAATGCCAAATGATTGAAATTCAAAGGTGCAAGTGATATTAATTCTCTTTGATCAAATAAAAATAGGTTAATATGTTATACACGATCCATTATCATGTATGTGACCCAAACATAGCTTTGAAATATTTTTAGGGTGGTAGCTTTCCTTTTCAAAAGAATGATTTGTATTTTAAGATGTGAAGTAATATGTTTATAATAGAAAATAATTATACATTTTCTAACATTATACAGACACAAAGACCATGGCTCTCACGGTTTTTGTGTTTACCAAAATTTGCAGCTCATTTTTTATAATATACTAAAAATTCAAAATGATTATGAAATTTTCAAAAATTCAACAATTTAATGATTTAAACATTTGAATTATCAAAATTTTTCATAGATTTACTTTTTTTAGCTATAATAGTTTTGTTTAATTTGCAATGCTTTGAAATTTTCAGTTTTATATAATTTGATCTTAAATTTATTTCATAAGCAGTTTTATTAAATTTAAAATTTTAGCTGTTTTTTTTTTTCAAGATATTTTTTAAAACATCCCATTTGTTTAAATACATGATAGGAATTATTAATTTGGTATTTTTGTAATTTGGTAATTTGGTAAAATTGGTATTATAAATTTATAAAATAGATGACATGATACCTAATTTTCAATTTTCAATAATATTTAAAGAATCACATAACTATGATAAATTGAATTTTTAATTTAATAACTATCGACCTATTCGAACTATGATAAATTAGTTGTTAAATTTAATAATAGTTTATATTGTCATAAGAAATGTTGCATTTTCCTCAGATTTGAAGTAGATTCCAGTACAATTAACCTTACGAGCAAAATGTAACCGTATAGCAACAGCCAAATGATACGAAACCTCCGACTTAAAAGCGCTTTCATTTCATAATAAAATAAAAAAAAATTAAACAAAAAACATATTTCTGGCTCGAGAATAGTGTGGCACGTGGTTTTTAAGTGCATATTTAATACTACACGAGAAATGATTCTGACCTTCCTTGTTTACAAAAACTTTAACTTAAAACAATTTTTTAAATGATTGTTTAGTCTTCTGTTTTATATAATAGGTGAGCAACAAAAGGTTGTTCTAGTAAAACTTGAGCTTGAAAGAAAAGTGAGTGAAGCTTTTAACTGATTCCACGCGCCCAATTATCAAATCTCACGATAAATCCCATCTCAGCAGGTGCATTTTTGATATAAGCCCAGTAAATGCTCACAAAAATACATACGGTAAAATCTCTTGTTTGAGTCCTTGACATTCTCATTACATATACTATCAGAACGTTAAAAATACGAAAAGTGAAATCATTTTGGGATTTTAGCGTTTGATTGATTATTAAACTTAATAAAGGCAATGGTTATTTAAAGAAAAAACTTTCGTTTGTCTAATATGGTTCGTTTGTGGTATACTATAAAAAGATAAGTATATAAACTACTTATCTTTTTTTATGTAATTTAATATGTCTTGAGAAAATATTAGCAATTTATTAAACTTTTTAGTAAAACAGTTTATCTTTTATATAATTCAGTTCGTTTTTAAGAAATATCTTATTTGTTTTTAGATAATCACAGCAATTTATTATATATTTTGTTTAATTTGCCAAATTGGACAAAAAGACGTTTTTTTTGAGATAATTTATTAATCAAATTTTTTATATAACAGTAAAAATATATTTCCTTATTTATCTAATGTATTTTCTAATTCCTCAGGCATTTATTTAGAAAATTTGTAATTTATTTAATCTTATTTTCGTGGATAATATAGCAATTTAACTCCTGATTATAATTTTTTAATCAGGAGTTAAATTGCTATATTATCCAATCAACAAAATAAAAAAAAAATTTACAAATGAAAATTTTTTTTTATTTATTGATTAAATTTGAGAAAAATATTATATCGTTTTTAGATAATACAATTTGTCTATTAAATTTTCTTAGTTAGTATTAAAATTTTTTTTTCTAGTTTATCTAATCTAATTAGTGTTAAGTACGTTTTAATCTTTAACAATCTTGGCAGAATTCATCAAATAATTATTTCTTAATAATTTTAATTAATGAAACAAACCACGATAATATTTGCTAGCGTATATAAAGACAAATATCTAAAATAAAATGTAAAAGGAAAAAATACCCACTTAACACAGCTGCAGGTAGAACACATAAATGCACTCCAGAACTTTTACTTATTCAATCGTTTGTTCTTTTCGTCTGAACCTATAGCAGCTGTCAACCCTTCAGAGAGCTCAAAAGCTCCTGTTTCCACTAAAAGCTTCGATCGGTGTCAAACGATCGGAAATAACACGTATTTTTCTATTCCCCATCTCGAAAATAGGGGTTCTCTCCCCTTTCTTTTTATTTCTCTTTCACTCGCTCGTTTATTGTGGCGTAGATATTAAGAATGGGGAAAAAATGTGTAATCATGCAATAAATAAAATAAAATGAAATTTTGTCAATGTTCGATCATAAATAAACTTTCAAAAAAGAAATAATTTAGATAAAGGCAAATTCGAGATTTATTTCGAATAAAGATGATAGAATTTATTTATCACAAACCAAATAATAAGACAACAAAAACGGGCAAGCCTTCTGAAAAACTAATTTCCTTTCTAATAGCATTTTATAATAACGTCTAGCACATTTAATCAATACAATACTGTCAAGTACAATAGTTGTATAACACATTTAAACAGCGTGTTTAGATCCTCATTAATATCCTTTTGTGTAACTAAGACTTAAATACAATATTATTAGATTTTTTGCATAAAGCAGAAATTTAATTTAAATAAAGTTGCTTCATCGAAAAGTTATCATGAGTATTGAAAAACAAAAAAAATCTTACCTCTTAAAATGTTTGTCAAACCTTTTTTAAAAATTGTCAATAAAGTCAAAACTAATATCAGAAGAAAATCTCGCAAATTCTTTAATATTAACCATGCATTTTAGAATCGAATTATGATAATATTAATCAGCAATTTGGACATTTTGGACCATTTAATTACGTCAACAACTAATCTCTCTCTCAATAGCGCGAATTTCCAATTTTTTATTTGATTATTTCTATACATATTTTTTTTTCTCGAAAAAGTAATTCGAAAATGATTACAAAACTATGGGGAAAAAACCTTTACAACATCGTCTATGCGTATGACATAATATGAAAATAGACACATTTCAACACATTACTTTGGGTGTGATACAAATTTAAAACAAACGTCATGCTGTTAATATTCACAGTTGATCAACAGACCATGAAAACACATAAACATCATTTAATTACAGATTCATGTCATGATGACCGTTCTCTGTTAGATTATCTGCAATAGTGATGCTCTTTAATAACTCAGATTATCTATTCACTAATGGCTGTTCTTAAATAATTAAGATCTAAGGGGCGTGGCTCACCTGTGCAAAATATAAGATATATCTAATAAAATCAACCCATCATAAAGATAGTGCATTAAGATTTTAATGTAGAATATTCACATATTAGTAATGAGGATAGATTGCATCTTCAACATAGCATCATTAACTTGTACCATGATTGAAAGGTTAAAAAGTACATCCTATTTTTATCAGTTTTAGATTTCAGAATAACAGAAATTGACAAAATAGGATATACTGATGCAAAATGCTTTTCCCTGTCTCTCTCCGCCATATTTTTATGGTATATTTTTTTAATAAAAATCATTGCTCAATACTAGTAAAGCAACTCTTTTTGATGCTGAATATAAAATCAAATCTTCAGTATCCTGAACTTATTTTCGTAATCAACCCAGAACTTATTTTCGAACGTATGAACTAATTCATAAAATGGGTCTTCTTTTGGAGTGAGATAAATTGCTAGCAAATTCAAAAAAAATAATGAGACTCATTCCGGTATATTATTTATATTGGACTGGCACGCACATCATCAAAATAGTTTGGCACATATTCCTGAATAATTGATTTTGGAAAACGGAATAAGGATCGCAAAAAAAAAAATTAATAAATACAGTTCATATTGTGTGAAGTTGTTTGGGAGTATGACGTAATACATTACACAATAATTAAAATCATAATGCATCTAAGCCAATATACGTTTCTTATTTATAAAATTGGTTGTTCAAAAATGAAATAATTACCAGTATTATATGTTTATAATTCCACATTATAAACAATTTCTCATTAAAAAAAATTCTAATTAATTTTTTTCTACGAAATAAATTTAATAAGAATGAACATGAAGTTTTTTAATATGATACTATTAAATATATAAAGAAATTGAGAACATTGTCTGGAATTCATGAATTCCACTCAAACTTGGATGCTATTGTTATTATTGGTTCGTGGTCTACTTTAAATGATATCTCTCGGTTGAATTTGTCCTTGTGTGCATAACGTGTTCCTTGAAAAAGAAATTAACGACACGTGCGATCATGGCCTCTCATTTGAACACAATTGAAAAAAATACAGACAATTTTTGATAATCATAAAGATAGTCAGAGATTAAATATTTGTTTCTTGAAATATGCAATTGATATATTTTGAGATTTTGAACAAATATTTCTATAAGCATATAAAGATTAATACATCATGGGATATTTGAATAGTTAATATACTTTTCATAATTCAGTTTTAAATAAACAAAAAAAATTATACAATCCATCGTATATGAATAATTCAACTATTGAAATAATGCTATGAAATTTTCTGTATATTTTAAAAATCCCTTAATGCAAATAAAATATCGAATTTATTTATATTATTAGAGTTCCAGAAAAATTGATATCAAATTCAAGATCAAAATTATTTAAATAAGAGCAATTAATAATAGCAAATTTTGAAATCTTTTAACGCGCATGATACATTTCATGGCATTTACAAGATTTTTTTTTTCCTTAAAAATAAATTGTTTAACAATTTAAGACTGGCGAAGATGTGTAACAAGCATTATCCATGAGAATTAAGGTAAAAGAAAAGTAACCAGGAATTAACAAGTAACGTAAACAAATTATACAATTTCTCTCACGCAATATGTGACAATAATTCACTTGTGAATTTATGAGGCTTTCGAATTTACCTAGTTAAACTTGGGTGATTTCCAGAGCACAAATTAAAACATTGCATCATGACTAATCCTTTTCAGATATATTGTGTAAAATTTTTTTCTTTTCCAGCCAATATTGCATTAAAATTATACCGCCAAGTTTAGAAGTTTAAGTAGAATTTCATCGAAAATAATTGGATTTTTAAGTCTATTTAAACCAAAAATCTTCGTCATAAAATCTAATCATTTATGTAATAAATTAGTATAATGAAAGTGTCTAGTTTCAGCATGATTTACTTCCTTACGATTTACTTTAAATAAATCACGAATTTCTATTTCAACACGAACTTGTTCGAGAAGGAAGAAAAACTCATCAATTTCAAAAAACACCTGGCGTAAAGCATTAGAATTTTAATTTATTGTCTCGCTTATTTCGACACTACATAAATTGCTGATTAAGTATTTCAGAATAATAAAATCTCAGATGTGTCATGTTATTTATATTAGAAATATGTATCATTCTGAATCAATTTATTAGATCATGATATTAGATCACCAAATATGTTCCCATTAAAAGGAATAACTTTTTCATTTTTAGTAAGCATTTGTATTCTCATCCTGATGTTGTTTTGAGTTAAATGTCATTATGCAAAAAAGCTATAAGTGTGTGTGATTTATTTTCAATCCTAATACACACATATATGTGTGTATTAGAATTAAAAATAAATAAATTATGTATATATACACATATATATCAGCGCAAAAATTAGTAAAATTATACAAAATTTAAAATCTTTAAACCTTGAAGTAGACAATAAAAATACAAATATTACAAGGCAAAAGATAATAATCAATGAAGTACAAATGAAATTCAAATTCAATAGAGACCTAAATGAAAATTTAAATCGATATAAGTATTAACATGGTCAGTTTCATCATGAAATATTCATCAACAGTACTTTGGCTTTTCCACATTTGTATAAAAATATTGAATTAAAATTTTATAATTTAAACTATTTGCCTTCAATCGCATAAAATTTTTTATGTACGCTACTGCCGCTCGTACTAATCCCTTCTTTTGTTTTGTTACGTAATAATTGCCTTATGTTTGCCTGTTCTTACAAAATATTGTCATGTGAAAAAGAAAAACAATATTTATGTTAAAAAACATAAAA
Source organism: Latrodectus geometricus (assembly GCA_026290005.1). Classification (NCBI taxonomy): domain Eukaryota; kingdom Metazoa; phylum Arthropoda; class Arachnida; order Araneae; family Theridiidae; genus Latrodectus; species Latrodectus geometricus. Next base: position 34,727 of record JAPDSC010043513.1, read on the forward strand.
AATATAAATCATTAATAATATATTTTTTCTCTTTTTATGAGGTAAAAAGTTTTGTTCAAATCAGTAGAGTTATAAATTGAAATATGTTATAGAACATTCGGATTATTTCCATGAGCAGTTAGGAAGTAATTACGGGAAAAAACTTCTTTTTCATAAATCATTTCTTATCATTGTATTCCAATCACAGCAATTTACATAGCAAATATTTTTTAAAATACCTTTAAAAGTACACTAGCCTTTAAAATTTTTATAAAAATAACTCGTATACGAAAATATGATATCAGATTATGATTAAATACCAAACTATCATTATTTGAGAAATAAACTATATACCATTTGGAAGCACATTTTACATTCATAAATTGCTTTATTTTCACATCCATTTACAATACAACTATTTGAAATAGATATTAGAAGAGAAATGGAAAAACATATTTTTAACTTTTGAATGTTTTGTACCAAAAAATGGAAAATAATATTCAAATTTTTATTTTCTATTTTTTTATTTTCATCTGCTGAAAGTTTATTTAACAAACATCAATTCATATAATGAGATTCTAGGTTAAATGGAAAACGACAATCTATGAAGTAAAATTTCACAGTAAAAAGTCTTCTATTTCTCTTCTCATTTCCGTACACAAATTGAGTTTTCCCAGACGTCAAATAAAGCATCATTATTTCCTATGTTTTGAATGAAATGTTCAAAAATTATCGTCCAAAATAAAATAAAATTCAATAATCTAAACATGCATTCTATTGTGAAAAATGTTTCCCCGCCAACTGCCATTCGCGTTACCCCACTGCTGCCACATTTTCTTTCAAAATAAACCTAATTTACTTCGCAAATAGAGAGTGGGAAGACAAACGATTTTTGTGTGAGTACACCGTCAGCGTGATAATTACGATTATCAGGTGACCAACCCTGCGCGGTTCTCCTATTACTTTAAATTGGCTGGGGAGATAATTTTCCGTTAAAAAGGGGAAATTCAGATTTTAAAAATTTGTACGCGATTTTTCTCCTTATAAGCATTATCTTATCTTATTTTAACACGTCATTTTAGTGTATTTTTATTTTCATTAATCTATCATATTCCTCATGCTTAGTAACCTAAATGACTATTTTATAAACAATACAGAATCATTTGCTTTAATGATAATTTTACTGTTAATCTAAGGACATTAAAAAAAGTAAGGCCTTAAAAGGAATTTTAAAACATTTTAGATTTCTAAAATAGATTTTAATTTTTACCCTTAATAATTCTTATTTTTAAATATACATCCCTGTTTTCATTAGGTTAAATAAAATCTTCCATAACTAATACTGAATGATGTATGAAATTCTACATTAATTTTAAATAACACTGAACAGTTTTTAAAAATGTTTATTTGTTTAAGGGAATTTTAATTTGAATTCTCCTATTTTAAATATATAAAATTTAATTATTCTAAATTTCAAGCTATAATATTTGTAACTGCTTACTTTCAATAAATTATAAATAAACATGTCAAAGTGAACTTTTTTAACATTCAGAAAATGTGCATATATGTTCAAGCCTTACAGTCATAGATATTGTTACAGGTAATTTTTTTTTTTTTTGTCAATAGAACTCTACATACAATCACCTGTAATAACATATACCACATGTTATTTTTATGAGATGTTACGTGTTCTCTTTATAACACATTACATAAAATAATTTCTTTCTCGAAACATTTATATAATTTCATATAAATAATTCAGTGTAAATGCTTATAAAGCATTCTATTTACATTTAAGGTATGATGATGGTTCCTACTTGAAGTATTATGTACAGAAATTTACTGACTTCAAGAGAAAATTTCGGAAACTGTAGAGCTATAATATAGCAATTTTATCTGAAAAATAAATTGCTAAATAGCTATTTTTTTCATAAAAGAATATAATTTTCGGGTATCATAAGAAAATAATATTTCATATGAAAAATATGCATTTCCGGTATGAAAAACGAATTCGCAATTCCCTCACTCTTCTGAATTCAGGAAGGTATACTTAATCGTTTGATGTCTTTATAAACAGCAATTCCAACACGGTGAGTTGAGTTGAGAGGTAGTGCGTTGCCTTTAATAAGTGTTATTTTGGTAGCAAAATTCTACATCATTTGCAACGTTTTAAATGAGATTTCGAGAGCTCCGCATCATTTCACATGTTCCCTCGAAACGAAACTCGAAGTTAGATCAATTCTAGCAAGTGTAACAACAAAGCGATGAGAGCGTTCACCCCTGAGTGAGGAAGAAAACTTGTTCACATGGGCTGTCCCATCAAACAGCGGACGAGCTAATTAATATCTTCTCCCCCCTCCTGAGACCCTTCTTTTTTGCACTTGTTTATGTCAGGTATTTTGTTTATTTTTGCTTTTTACTGGTGTTGAAGGAAGTAAGAAAAATGAGACGGCCGGCATAAAAAAAAAAGAAATAAAATTATTGAACTTGAAGGCATTTTTTATTTTTTATGCTATAAATAAATGGAATATATCAATATTTCTCGGTTAGAAACTCAAGCTCTAATTTGATTAACAGTGAAGCGTGAAATTTAAGAATTTCCGCAATCTAAAAATAAAATTTTTGTACATAATTTTGTCAAAAACCTCTAACGTTATGATTTTTTTAGTGACATTTCTTGATTGAAAATATTAATCATTCATCGTTTTGTTATTAACCTTAGATTAATGTATAAATGTATATTTATAGCTTCAATAAATTAGAACTAAAATATTACAAAGTAATTAGTATTCTTGAAAGTGTTTTAAGAAAAGGTAGCATTCCTTGCTCTACTCAAGTGTATTAATTAGTTTTCACTAGAAATTTTACATAATTTTACTGTCAGTTCAGGAATTTCCTTAACTTGTAATTATGCATCTAAATTTTTACGATATATTTAAAAATTTCTTATAAGAATATGATATAAATCTTAAATAACTTTGAAATTTATTTAATACATCAAATTTTAATAGTTAAAATTTTTAATTTCTATTCATAATTTTTTTTAATTTTTTAATTTTATTATTCATTTTTGCAGTGTATACTGCTGTTTTGATGAAAACTCTAAGTCTGATTTAAAAAGTGATAAAAATAAAGATTTATCTACAAGTAACTACAATAAATAAATTTAAATAGAAACTCTACAGTAACTAATAAAAATTAATAAAGCAATCACACATTTTTTTTTTTCTTTCGACAAGAGTTTCTCCTTCAAAGCATCATTTAACAGTTACCGGAATTCTCCTGTTAGCTAATTCATCAAGTCACTTTTTGTTATTTAAGAAAATTAGAAAACTTGCTGATTTATTTATTTTTAATAAAAAAATAAATAAAATTTTATTTAACTAAATTGGTTATTTAGATAGGCCAAAAATTTAAACTAGACAAAAAAGGACTACATTTATTGTATATATATATATATATATATATATATATACAATAAATAGATTATATTACAAATATATATAAAATATGTATTACATAAAGTATATATATTACAAATATGAATAAATTTGTGTTAGTAATATTTATTTATTTTAATGAAAATTACTTAATTATAAATATTACTTTTATAAAATAATAACAATAATTATAACAAATTTTTATTATTGCAGAACAGTAAACACTAATGTAGTTTCTCTCAATATAAAACGTAATTTTTCATAAACTAACAGAAATTTTTTAAAGTAAATAATTAATCTTCAGAAACATTCTTCCCATAGAGCATATATTAAAGAAATAATTTATATTTATTCATGAATGAAATTGCTAGATAAATGACGTGCAGTTTCCCAATCAAATCGTAATCAAAGTATTTAATTACAAAAATTTAATGAAAAACGGTTCTGATAACAATTTAATTTTGGAATACTTAATGCTCTACAAATAATATAAACTCCATTACAACTGAATAATAATACATATTTAATAATGAATAATTTGATTTGATTGTTACAACATAGCATACATTACAATTGGAACCTAATTAAAAACTAATCAAAAATTGTTTAATAAATTTGAATTATCAAATTTATTAAACTTATGTTTTATTATATTAAATATAAGTCTATATATAATAAAAGTGATTATTATATTTAGACTTATGTTTTCAATGAGATAGGTTAAAAAAAATTAAGAATGTATAAGATACTCAGCTAAAATTTACTTATCTGAATTACTCATTCAATTTACAGTATTAAGTACAACTTTATTTATTTTTGTTTTTCTCGGTTCTTATATCATTTTTAGGATTAATACACAATTCATTCTTAGACAGGAGTATTTCAAGTATTTTGCAGACATGCCTGGCACATTGTATTGACATGCAGTTTGGAAAGCACTTCTCTATAGACATACGTACTTGCCAAAATATTTAAATAATCGATCGAGTTGTGGTTATTTCTGGCAAAAAAGTTAGTACTAGTTAGGATGACTGTCGTAAATTTATCTCATTCCTTTTAGGTCAACGGAACATTGTAAGTGACGTCACGAAACTAATTCGCAGTTGTAAATTGGTGTACAATTTCAACAAGCGATTTTAATGGAAATAAGACTTTGCAATACTCTTTTTAATAAAATATATAATATTTCGACTCAAGATGAAAAAAATATTACTTTTTAAAATTTTAGATATTTTCTGGCAACGAAAATAGAATATAAAAATGCATAATAAATAATAAGGTAAAATGAAATCCTAAAACGTTTCTAAAAATATAAAAAAAATTGGGGTTACGTTTAGAATTTAAAATACAACTAAATTTATTTTTGTATTTACAAGAAATTTTTATAATTTTAACATTTATTTTGCATAAAAAGTTATTTTATTTTGTTTAAGAAATTCATACTTAATTAGAAAAGAATATTCTATTTTTAATAGAATCGAACTTTAAGAAACAACTCTATTCTTTGTTTTTGGTGTTTTCCAGAAAATTTAGTTTTTTTTTTTCAAAAAAATGTAGTAAAATATGTAAAAAATTGAAATGGCAGAATTTAGTCTATTACGTTTTTAAAAAATTTAAAATAGGAGTGAAAACCAATACAAATCCGTATAAGTTCAAACACTATTTGTTCATCAACAATATAAGAAACTATTTTGAAGAAGTTTACTAAATAAATTAAACGTACTTTTTGATTTTATAGAGAAAAGAGGTTTACTTAAGAATATATAATAATTTTAGGAGAACATATATGAGAAATACATGCAAATTTTATGTAGAATATAAAAAAGCAACAGAATATATACGCATTTAACATTTACTTAATTTGTTCAAACAATGTATACATTATTTATAAATTGTTGATTTAACGCATCACTTGTAAATACAATTTTTAATGAGAATACAAACTTCCTTATAGGGGTTATATTTTCCTTATAGTTACAATTAGTATTTCCTTGTTGAGAAAGATTTTATGATTCAAACAAAAAAATATCTAAGCAAAGGAAAAACTTCTTTTGAAAGCGTAAAATTAACAAATATCTCACGTTTTCAAAGGCTACTGAAAAATACGTATACTAGTAATGAAATATAGACTCTAATTTAACTTTAAAAGAGGAGCAAATCCATGGGTGAAAACATTTAAACGAGTTTTCTTTAATCATTTTAATTCTTATTTATTAAAGATAAGTTTGAAATGAATTCATAAATGTTTATTTCATGAAACTTATATGTATATATGAATTACAACGTTATATTTTATTGATCCGTTTATTAAATATAATTAAACAAATTGTTCATATCGCATGGTTAATTTGATTTTCGTTCATAAACTTTACATAGGTGATTCTGCGAAGATAGTTTTATTACAAGAATTATAATTTCTAGACAATAATTTAATTAGGCTCTACAATAATATCTGATAATTAGACGATCATTTTCGATGTAATACATTTTTAATTAGCAATAAATACTTTAAAACTAATATGTTAAACTACAAATAATAATTTATGAGACAAATAATAACTTATAATCGATCACTTTTTGATATGATACATTTTTAACTATCAATAAATATTTTAAAAAGAATATTAAATTAAGACAGAACAAATTTTATTCGCATATAAGAAAATAATAGTTTTTCAAAGGTTAACAAACATCATTACAAATACTGTTATAAACTAAAAATGAGTTTTAAATAAATATTTTCAAGTCTAGGGATATCTGTTATCGAAATAGTTTTTACTCAAATGTTCATGGATACATTTAGTAATACATTTTGAAAAATTACGAATGAGATAAAGTTTCATTGTAAAATTTTGGACCTAAAACAATTTGGTCCATATATTTAAAATAAACCATATATTGATTCAATTTATTTAATTTATAATTAATTTTTTCAAAATTATTTCAAATGTTAGATTTTGATACATTTTATTTTTTTCAGTTATTAATCATAACTACTATAGAGAAATTTTTCAAGTGATTTTACAATATATATATCAACAATAATAATTAGATCATAAATGATAAATCTAAAAATTAAATTAAGTGTAAATTTTTCTTAAATAGGAATGTAATTTTCTAACAAAATGTTAACATGATATATAATTAAAATTTTAGTAAATGTCGTTTATACTTAGATAAAAACTTAATTTGCTCGTTTGAAGAGAATGAATTGATAAATATTAAAATTTTGTCAGAAAGTTATTTTCTGCAGGTAGTAATCTTCACGTCTCATACGGAAGTATTTACATATAAATTTATTTTAAATATGATGTGATTTAATACAATACTATTCTTGTTTTAAAATATTTAATTTAATGTCGGAAACATGTGTACATAGAACTTTCGAATATAACACATTTAAACAAGAATATGGTGTCAAATAAAATACCGAAACCTGAATAAACAAGAGATAAATATCGTCTGCTCACACAATAACAGTTGTCATGGAAACGATGTTGCGTCACACTTAAAAGTTTGACAGAAACAAACTTTCAATTTACCCCATTCCAACATTTTCCAAATAAAATATGAAATAAAAATTATGAACTCACCTGAGAATATGAATTTTTTTTAGTTATACCGTGTAAGAACACACCGTTATTATTTTTCGCTGACGCTATCGGATGGAGCTTTAAGTCGTTCTGAAGGCCTGAAATATATTGAAGCAGACGATGGCGTCGCAAACATAGCCGGCATTTTTAGGGTTGCGAGAAAATCACGTTTCATCGCCAAATTGAGACCGCCAATTTTTCTTCCCCCGAAAATAGTTCTTTCAGCATCACTCCAGAAAAATCGAGATATGAGAAAACGTGACATCATCAGCTGATGAAAATGTTATTCCTATCCAATATTAACAATATTTATATTAAATAACGAAGTTTAATTTACTTAAAATAAACTTGTGTAAAATGAACATTTTGTTTTTAATTTTTTTAAACTGCTACTTGTTGAAAAAGAAAATTGTTTTCATAGTCTTTTTTATCATTACTAGTAATTTTATTTTATTTTACCTCATTTGAAGCAAAATATTAAGTTTAAATTAGCAAGACGGAAATTATTTTTTAATGTTTCAGTCCGTCTTCTTCCGTCTTGGAATATCATATAAAACATACATATATATTAAAATATATTTATTAAATAAACTCTTATTTCAATCATTTATTTCATTTTTAAATGAACTAACTTATTTATTTTTATTTAATGTTTACACTTTGTACTAATATTATATTAAACATTTAATGCTTAAGATAAATTTAAATGTTAATTAAAATTTTTTCATTTACGTTAACAAAATGCAACATTCGGACAAAACTTTTTATTGAATTTATACCAACTGTATTTACATAATGATTTAATAAAAACTAAAAATAGAAATTATCAAGCTGTAGCGTAGGAATGGGAAATTTTGTTATAAAAACAAAATGAATAAATTAAATATTTAAAAAACATCTATTATGGGATGAATTATGACAGTTTATATGTCTGCAATTAATTTTTCTTTTTGATTTTAATTTGACTTTAATTTTTAATACTATTTAATTTAGTTTTAAATTTATTTTCGAGAAATTTATCAACAATTATTATTATGCATTTCCTAATAAAATCTAATTTTTAATTTTGTAATTCAAATCTCCTTTAATTATTAATTAAAACTTGTATTTATTATGTAGAATAACTAATTACAATAGTAAAATATTTAATTGTTTTAATTAAATTTGTTATCATCAAAATCATTCCTCATTCTTTTTAATACCGGTCAAAAATAATGAAACATATTCATACACATTCAAGGACAATCAAACACATTCAAGGACAATTTAAAATAGTTTTTGAAATTCAGACATATTAGAAAAAAATATAATTCCTTAAACATAGAATCATTTAAATGAATCATTCCGAAAATATTCCATTTCACAGTTCCGTGGAAATCATTTCATAAAACACTGTTTAAATTGAAAGAGTTATCTAAATTAAAAGGAGGAAGTAACGCAGACACAAATTTGAGCCAATGTGATAAATAAAATATTTCAATCAAATAAACAGAACAAATGCAATTTAAAAAGTAATTAGAAAGTATTTAAAACATAGAATATAATATTTATTTATTTATTGTCATTAATTTAAGCTTGCCATGAAATAAATAACTTTTCATTTATTAGATTTAATGATAGAGTTATTACTAGTCCTTTCACAATTTCTGAATAAATTTATGAAGTAATAGTAAAAAACTTTGAACCAGAAGTTTAATCAAATGTTAGATGACTGTGCTGTCTCCGAAATGGAGATTTAGATTAAAGTTCTTATGGTGTGATTACTTTATATTCAGTCATTAAAAAGCTGGTGATGGGCCAAATCAAGGTTTATATTTTCGATAACAGTGAGAATTTTCAAAGTTTTTACAGCGAATACTAATTTTTGTCTGATATTACCAAAATATCTTATTAATTTCCTAATATTTTATGGTTGAAAAATATGAGAAAAATTGTGAAAAATACAAATAGTAATTCTCTTTCGGAAAAATGTTATGCAATGATAGATTTTATAAGAATTGTTACTTATTATATTCAATATATCCACTTAAGTAAGAAATTTTAAAAGTAATATAAAAAAATTGGTATATTTTATTTCTAAGAAAAAAAGAAAAGTTGTAGCGGAAACCCATAATGGGCACATTATACATGATCGAAGAATAAACATTAAATTAACTTACGAGGAACTAAACAACATTCTCTTCAGAATCAAAAATCATTCTGGATTCCTATGTTCCTTTTATCTGTTCATGTGTACCCAAAATAAATATCGGCTGTCGTAATGAATGAAATTAGTACTTCATGTAAAATTTACGTTTATCCAAATATTGTTATGTACATTCAAAAATGAAATTGCTTAAGGTTGACTTTCAGATTTAAAAATTTATAACAGTACAAAAACTAGAAAATGCGGTCAATTCTAGGCGAAATAAAATCGTAAATTCAAAATACAAAAAAATATTTTATTTAGTGTTGCTGGGAAGGCAAAAAGTAAAAATAAAGAATACATTACATCCAATTTATTATGGTATAATATTCATTTATTTTCTTAATGTGCAATTCTTCATTAAAAGTTAGCGATCTTTGAAAAAATGACAATAATTGTATTTCATAACAAAAATATATATATATATATATATATATACTCTAAAATTACGAAAGAAAAAGAATTGACGTACAGTAAATGTAAATAAGTGAATACTTTTCCTGCAGTCTTTATTATATAAATTTCAGATTCTTATTGTTTTACAGATGAGATAACATTCAAAAAAATTACAATGATTTTAAATTGACTTCATTGAAAATTTTAATCAGAATGGAAAAATGTAGTATTAGGAAACAAATTTCGATATATAGGCGTAGAAAGCATTGTTTATGCTTTTAAAAAACGACTTCAAATCAACAAATAATGTCAGGAAAAAAAATTGTATATTATGACTTTTACAACATAAAATTCACCACATTTATTAAATTATAAAAATTTATAAATAACTAAAATGCTTTATAGTAAAAGTGTGTGAAAATATTTTATTATAAAAATAACAAAAACGTTATAAAATGATGAAATTTGTTTCCTATTTTCGCGGATAAAAAAATGACGAAAACAGTAACTGATACGAAATTGTGAAAAACCAAAAATTTAATTAAACTAAATTATAATTGAATAATATCATTTGATAAAAGGATTATTCTTACAGCATTTAAGAATGATATTTTTTACTCAGATTTTTTAGTAGAAATTAAATTAATTCAATTGAAATTTGGTGATGAAAAAAACATCACAAACAGTACAGATTTTGTTTTTAACAATATATTAAATATTGTCGAACACAATATGCATGTGTTTTGATTAAGGATCTCTGAGTAAGAAACGCATTCATTAAAATTCCTTTAAGAAAATAAAAATAATAAAACTTAGTCGATATATGTTATTTAATATTTTGAATTTAGTTTTCAGTTACAGTGTGTATATAGCTTATTGTTTCAAACGATGTTTCGCAAAAAAAATTATTTTTGCAACAAATGAGGTAATATTTTATACTAGACTAGTTTAATTTGTACATTTAAAAATGAATTAATTGCAAAATATTAACTTAAAACAAGAATAAATACTACTTTAGGAAAAAATATTTCATTAAAAATTATTTTAAAGAAAAATAATAACAAATTAAGTTTCTTTTATAAAAAAAATAGAAAATCCCATAAATATGAATTATTTATTTTTACAAGACTTGATTTAATCAAAAAATTGAAATAATTTTTTCAATCTGTTAACTCCAATAAACAAATTTTCTCTGCAGAATTCGAAATCTTAAAAAAATGTGTTAATGAAAATATGAAAGATAATCTCAAATCCCCTCTTATCCCAATATATTTTATGTTTTAAGTTAAAATATTGCTTTAATTTTTGTTTTAATAATGTTTTACTTATTATTGTAGCAGAGTGTGCACAGTTTTTTTTTTTTTTTTTTTTTTTTTTTTTTTTTTTTTAAATTTCAATAATAAATTTATTTTAATATTCTTGGAAATTTCCGAGAAAACCAAATTTGTATTTAGAGTCTTTAAACTTTTTATTTTTACTTCAAAACATATTTGTGTATTAATAATTTTATAGATTTTGCTTACTGGCTAGAATTGGTAAATTGAAAATTCAACTGCAATATTTCATATTAATATAAACATGAGAAAAAGTTAGATTTAATTTTCATTTATTTAATAAAAATATTCAGTTTTAAAGCTGTTTCGTTTAGAATTAAAACAGCTATTTTAGTTGCTTATTGCATTTTTAAATGAGCTTCTTAAATTAGATCAAATATGTCATAATAAATTTAAATAATCAAGTGGGACTTATTCATTATTTAATAAATAATTTCACATTTTTTGACAATCAACTATATCTATATAATTATGGTACTCAAATAATTAATTTTTTCCACTTCTATAAAATTTTAATTTTGATCATGAAATTATGAAGTATAATTCGTATAAATAAAACAATCTTAGGAAAAATAGTTAAATTTCGTTTCTGTAATAGGTTTGTAATAATTATATGGTGGTAAATTAAAAATTCCTGTATGATATTACTACTGATACTAAAATCTATTGCTTTATTTACTACTTTGAAATCATTTTTTCATTCATTTCTTAAAATTATATGGTAAATTGGAAAAAAAAATATTATGTCAACACTTGCTCGTATTATCTTTTGATACATATCAGAATTTGAAATTTCCAAAACAAACTTTATCGCCAAATGTGGTAATCCTATCCTCTCCATCGATCTCGGTACTCTCCGATGCGAGGGTGGGATGAGAGTGAGTCTGAGTAAATGGAAAGAATTCGCATCCTCGCTCAAAACGACACGCGGACATCATCACGATAAAAAAGGATGGGGAGGGATGAAGGTGACGTCACGTGGACGTCCGAAGTGGTTTGGCGGTTCTTTATTTTTAGGGGTTCTTGCCACATTTTTCTAACGAGACGCACGGAATATTCCTGAAACACTTAGGAATAATAGGTTTGCTATTCCTGGCTTCATGATGCAGGAAAAATCGTAAAATATAAAGAATGAGTAGTAAAAAGTATCTTCTTTCGCGAGGAAAATGAAAGTATGTCTTCGACCCCGTGGAGTACACAATGGAACACTATTTCATTATCGAATAAAACTTGCCAACGAATTTTTTATTATCATTCACCTTTTTATGTGGTCTTATTTCGGACCCATCCTCTCTGTTTGATCAGGGGAATATTGCATGAATCTGAAAAAGAGTAAATGATTTTAACAGAATACTATTTAATATTTATTAATATTTTGATACATACTTGCATTAGATACAATATCGATACTGGCTTTATCACTAGCTATATTACTCTGCCTATACTAGTAAGATATTAATAATTAATAAGGACTACACTATATTTGTTACGCAATAAAAGAGAGCTTTCATTAAGAATGTAAAAACGCATTTTTGTAAAACCTGAATTATCTTTCAACATAAAGAGCAATTCTTTTAAAAAGAAATGAATGATTTAAAATTAACAATTTATTTATCTTTTTTTTACCGTTAAAAAATAAATATTACACATGAACAATACCACAGACAATATTATTCATCATTCAAAAATATTTTAATTGCTTTTTAGCTATTATCTCATTGAAAAATATATAAAAAAAATTATTTCCTAGTGAAAAGGAAATATTTTAATAAAACACAAAATGATTTTAACAATAATGTTAACACATTGTAGAATAATTGAACTTAATTAACATCACTATTCTGGAAATATTTTGCCTTATAATTTTAATATTCATTTATAAAGTTCAAAAAAAAGTGCATGACTTTATTAATAATAAAACTTTTGCAAAGCAATGCCTTGTAATGCATTGTTAAGTTTTTAAATTGTTAATTGTGAATTTTAGACATTCCCCCCTGCCAAAGAGCTTTTCACACATATTTTCACAGTTTGAAAACTTGATTTTATTCAAGAAACACTGTAGTTAATGTAATATTGTATTTAATATAAACATCTATGAAAAGTTAATCTTAAAAATGTATGACATTTATACAATACTTAATAGTCATTATATTTTCTAGCCCCACCCTTATCTTAGATTCCACGAAATCACACAAATATGCATACATAATGATTTAGAGTGACTCCAGAATGTAATATTTAATTATTGAATTAAAATTCAATTATATAATCCCTCATAATATTCTGAACCATAATTAAACAATAAAGCGTCCTCTTATGGGCATCGCCCTCTTAAACCTGTACCAGTAGTGAAACATTAGGTTCTATAATATTTTATGAGAACGCATCATCTTAGTACGGTGACCTTTGTTACAATCAATGAAGACAAAACGAGATGTATTCCTCCATCAATTAAACTCCTTCAGCTAAAAGCCACTTATGACATTAGATATTTATCAGATTGATTTGACAGTGAAAAATATATGAAGCGTACAAAAAGGTTTCATAATTTCAAAACCTGATCAATTGATAAGGTTAACACCACAGTTGGTATTTTTGGGTTATCTCACTTTCAATCCGGTAGAGAATATTTAAACAAGAGTAATTGTAGAAACTTATAAACTATTCATTCTATAGTTTTAATACTCGAGGATCCATCAGGATCTTGATCTGAACTATTAAAAACTTGATCTTGGAGGATTCACATTATAAAAAGTTGCCAATTTAAACAATGGAAAACAACGAGGTCACACTCTTAAATGTAAACAGCAATCATCATTTAATGACCACTATTTGAAATCATTGTACTAGCTTAGTTCTTCATGTTTACAATTATATGTAGAGTACTCCTATATTTAACTGAAAACTTTTAAAAGAAACTGAAAGAAGAAAACATTGCAGGAAATAAATGTATAAAACTATTTCATAAATGTGTATTGCAAAATTCTAAAAGTGTGTTATATTTTTTTTCGTAGCTGCTAAAATAATATAAATAATCCTCCTATCATATTTATGAAAAAATATTTCACTTCGATACATATTTTGAAAAAATAATCATTACTCTTTTTTTTATCATTACTCATTTATAAAATAATATTATTCTCGAAATTGTTTAAAGTCAAATGAAATTTGTAGCACCAAATATATATTCAAGACCACAAAAAATAATAAGTTTTAAGATAATCAGAACAGATCTTTTGGTATTTTAAAAAAGGATAGGTCTTTTAAGATTAAAAATTAGATTTTTATGTTGAGTGGAATCAAAGGTATACCTCTATATATATTTCAATCAGGTTATACAAACAGAGCAAATTACATTCTAAGCCTATTTTCTCCATAACAACCTTTTTCGTTTTTTGTAAAATTAAATTGATATTCATATTTCAAAAAATATTTTTGTGTTTATATCACTCCATTTTAAGCCAAGATTATCAAAACATTATTATAATTTATTGTAAGTTATTAAAAAGTTATTGATAATCAATAAAATTCTAAACAATTTTTATTATAAATTAATTAAAAGTCTGATTCAATAAATTTTTATTTTTATATCAAAATATATTAATTTTTTCATGTGTTTGTATCAAGAAATCGAGAGGATGTTTATTTTGTATTTTATAACGTCAAGAAAAAACGTGTATTTTATAACGTCAAAAACGTGAAAACTGTAAAGCATATGATAAAAAAAATTTCAAATCATATCACAACCGAGTACTACCGCTTTCTTAATATTTTAATATCATGATTTCTTCAGAAAAAAAATTGAGTAATTTCACTTGATAAACATATTTTATGTATAAAATGAATATTTTAGAACAACGTAAAATATTTCTGGTAAATTGTCTTACTTATATTAAATTAAAAATTAAAATCTTCAGTCCGGCACGTTTTTAAATCATATTTATGAACGAACACCCTTTTAACTGGTCATTCTCCTGATACATTTATAAAATAAAATTAATTTATTCACATTGATTTAGTGATAACAACTTTAAATAAATATGTTTTAGTCATCGATGATGAAACTGCTGTTATGAAGTTACGTCAATCAAGTAGAGTTTAGCATGAAAATATTAAATCAAGAAATTGCTTTTGAAACATGCTTAGAATCATTTAAATAAAGCAATAATAATTTCATCTTTCATTTTTTATTAATTTTGAAATTTTTTAATAGTGGAATTAATTAGAATTAATTAACGGTTGTTCTCATAACAGCTATATCAATTGATAAAATTGCTTAAGAAAAAATTATTTTGCTTCTTTATGGATCCTAAAAATATTTTATATTTTTTTATTTATTTTATATAGAATTGTTTTAAGAAAAAATTATTTTTCTTTTTTAAAGGTCCTAAAAATATAGATAATACTCATTAAGAATCTTACGTAATAATCTGTTATTATAATTATGTTACCAGTAATTGTGATTTTAATTTATATATAATATTTCATTATAAGCTGTGCGTTAATAATAGTATCTTATGAAGTGGTTGTACTAAAGAAAATAATTTTTTAACTTATTAGGAATTGATCTTCTCTTGATTAATTAATAAAGAATAATAATTAATGTTTTCTTGATTCCTAGATTATTATTATTATGATAATTTCATAGTAATATCTAATAATAATAACAATATTATGCTCTCATAATAATATATACTTATAACGCTATCGTTATAAATTAAAAAAAAAATATGTAATCTGAATTACAAGACCAAAGTTCTAAATTTTAAATGTCTTCAAGAAAACTTAGAAAAATTGAAAGAAAATGAACCAATTATGAAGAAAGTCAAAACATAAAAAATAAAATAAAAATGGAACACAAATTATATAAAAAAAATTAAATCATCGAGGTATTTCATAATATATAGAATAAGGCTCTTATTTTAATTTCATGTATTTCATTTATATATCATTTCTATGATATTTTTTAAACTTATTAAAATTATCACAAAAAGGGCAAAATATAAAAAAAACATTTGCAGACAATTTTATTATTATTAAGACAGTCTTAATTAGACTTTTCACAATTTTTTAGGGCATTTTTTCCCCGCTTATTTTTATAAGTATAAGTTATTGTCAACTTATCCATTCCACGGGGATTTCAAATTCAAAGATAACTATACAGCTATGTCTTTTTTTGTTCGTTTTTTTTATTATTATTATCTGTGACATTTTGTTGAGTTAGCGGCATTTTTGTTATGAATAAAAACTAGAACAAAATTATTATTCTTCCGGGTACCAAAATAATATTTCTTCCGTGTTTTCATTCTCTACTTAATATAAGTGCCAAAAATTCGTCGCATACAGTGGAAGCAACAAGGCATTTTCAAGAATTTAATTCAACGTTAAATAGATTTTAGCATTTTTTTTTTTTTTTTCCATTTGAGACATCCCAAATAAAATTATTCTGTCGCCTGTCTACCTCATTTAGAGTGGAATGCAGCTGTGTGTGGCGAAGTATTGCTAACGTTTGATACATAGACGCGAGCCTTTTTAAAATTTCGTT